>JAJOOS010000768.1:0-52744 GCA_029582725.1 Solanum chiquidenum | reverse complement strand
TGTTCTTTTCGTATATCCATACCTCCTTCCCATATTGAAAGTTTTCTAGAGGAAAATGCAAATGTATTAGTTATCAATAAGTCTCTTTTGTCATTGTAAAGTTTCATAGTGATCTGGTAAGGACTCCTTCATAAAATGGTGTGTTGAGAGGAAAAACGATGGTTAACAAACTCAACGTCTTCATCCGTTGCTTGATTTGCCTTTTCCATGAGTCTTAAAGATACGAATATGCTATCATTTGTTGCGAATCATATTCATTTCATATTAGACACTTTACCATGATAATATGTTGTTACTTTTGTGTAGTATAAGTTTCATTAGGTGATGGACCTATATTTGATCGAAATTATATTTGTTAGAGTGGGTCGAAGTTTCATATTGATTGGGGAAGAGATTAATTGTCTGCCCGACTATCTATTTGAAAAATATGTTAATTAACATGCTTTTTTCTTCTTGATTGTTAGGAAAGTAAGGTTATCTTTATTATTATTTGTGGATATTTGTGAGTTCAAGTGCTCACAAATGAAGAAAAAATAGACACAAATGAAGAAAAAATAGAGACCAAAGAATTATTTTTTTGTAGATCTTGGTCAAAAAGATATATCACTAAAGTATTTTAGATTTTAAATTTTAACAAAAAATAAATAAGATAAGATGAAAAAAAATATGTTGCTTTAATTTTTGTAATTTCAACAAATAACTTTACATTTTTTTCTATGAACTCCGATCATAACACTGTTTTATCAATTGTTCTATTTGTAATTTTTAGATTGATACAAAATTTTAGAAAATGTAATATTAAGCAATAAATGAAAATATACACTTGTTTTTAATATATATTGATTTCACTTCTATCTATTTTCTTGTGTATTATAAGCTATATCTTAATTTAATAATGATTTAGAAAATGCCACTATTTTTTATATGAAAGAAAAATACCATATTTTTAGCATTATTTCACACACCAATATATACATCTGGGTTATTTAAAACATATATATTTTTGTTTTTAAGTACAATCATTTATATAAGAATTTTCATAGTATATCTCTCATTATATATTATAGGTGGAACTTATTAAAATTTTAGATAATTAAAAATAATTCAATGAATACATAGGAATAAAAATGTAAAACTAAAATAAAATGTATAACTATTCAATGAGTCTGTGTCTATATATATATAAAATAAACACATAAAAGATTAACTTCTTCTTATTTTTACAATAATAAGATAATTTTATTTATCTTTTTCATCTAATTTCAGTCATATCTTCCAAAAATTAAATGGATATATCATGAAAATTATATTCAAATAGGAGTTTGTAAAATTAGCAAGTCAAGTATTTCATTTTTGATGGATATATAACAAAGAACTAATAGAATTTTACTTGTATAAACTTTAATAAGACAATGTATCAAAATAAAATTAAGCAAGAAACTTACGGACAAATATCAAATTTTATCTCTAGGTAGATGCTGCTTTGTTTAAGAATTTCATCTTCCTCTCTGTAGGAACCCCATGAAGTGAACAAACATGGTGTAGAGAAAGAAACAACCTTCAAAATTGAAACAATAAATAACTTTATAAGATAGTAATATTTTGACAAAAAGAAATATCATTTACATATTTATGATCAAAATAAACAACAACAATAAAAATAAAATAAAGCCAAATATTGTTCTCAATTTGAGTATTGACATAAAACTATATTTGCTTCCTTGAAATCATAATCAGAAAAAGAAGAATACATATCATTGTGATGACCTTCTCCCATGTTTTGAATTTGTGGAAAAAGATTGCAGAATATATGGATGGTTAAGTTGAATGATTGGGGAGTAATTAAAGGGGTTTAATGGGTTTAAATGAGATATAAGTTACAATTGAGGGAGAAGAAGAGGTGTAATTAAAAGAATTAAGTGGGTAACTTTTCATTAATTTTGCAATTAGAAAAAAAATATTGAACTTCCGTAATTAGTACAAATTTTTAGTCAATCAATTATATTGAAATAGCAAAATTAGCATTCATATTGTAGTTACTGCCATTTTCATTGAGTTAATTAATCAATGACTTAATTTCAATATTATTTAACAATAATTTTATTGAAGAAATTATGTTTATGATGTATCCTAATAGTACCATTATTTATTTAGCCGTACACAATTTCTTAATTATTATGTTTATGATGTATCTTAATTGTACCATTGTTTATTTAGCCGTTACACAATTTTTTAATTATAGGAGTTAAATTTCTTTTTCTTATATCATGAATACATTTTTAATTTGTAATTAAAAATAAGATAAAAGCTCAAAAAATTGACAAAATAGATAAATACTAATAGAGGCCATTGGGAGGTGCCACATCAGCGTTTTCATATTTAGCTTTATCTATATATATATAGATTGTTAGACTAAATAGTTGTAAAGTTCATCTTTTTTATTTCAAGTTATGTTTAAAATTGATTGTTTTAAATGTTTTTGCATTGCATCAATTGCAATAATTATAGATAGATCTATGACGCTACCCATATAAAAATCTTAATTAAAATCTGTTGCAAAATAAAATAGTTTGCGGAAGAAAATAATATCAGTTGAATGAGTTTTTTTTTAAAAAAATGTAAAGTCATATTTTGTATTTGTATTTTGGTGCAAATATTTGGTATGTTGGTGTTGGTAGTTTGTAAAGCAACACCATCGATACAACACATTGTAAATTACTTTTTATACGAGTAAAGTTTTTAACAACACTTATTATTTGTTCTTATATATTGATATAGTAGTTATTTACTAATTTAATAATAATAAAATATTGATATATAGTTTATAAAATTATGTTGTAAGATATTATAAAGTTGTAACATATAACAAAAATCAACTTTATAACGTCCAATTTATAATTGGTATCAAATTGATTATAGTTTGGTCACTTGTGTAAGTTATTCATTATATGGTTAAAAATAGGCTGAACACCAATACCCACAATGTAAACTATTTAATATATTTATTTTTTGAAAAACTAAATTTAAGTCTAATGATTTATAATTGGTATAAAATTGATTATAGTTTGGTGTTAGTAATTCATTATAATAATTTAAAAATGAAATTGGACACCAATACGAACTCATAATGTACACCGTTTATTTATTTATTTTTAACTAAAATAGATAAACATTGTTTTACGTCTAATGATTTACAATTGGTATCAAATTAATTATAGTTTGGTGTAAGTTATTCCTTATAGTAAAAATATTCAAAGTCTTCAATTAAACCATGATCTTCGCCTCTAGCAGATCAATTTCGCGACGCATCAACTAAAGCAGAGGTTGTATGTGTATTACTTAAACCGCGATCCTGTTTGATCTCCATTTAGCTTTTAGCAGAATAGAATGTTGAACCAGTAGTATAAGGTTGTGTTTGATAGATTCAGAGAAGACTTGGATGTTTTTGACTTAGCCTTTTTTTTATTAATTCTTGCTTGTTAGTTGTAATATTACTATTATTCTTTCGTTTACTATCCATAAATATCGAGACCCTTAGGGGTGGCTCAATGGTTTGGTCTTGGGACTTCCATGTTGGAGGTCTTAAGTTCGAAACCCCTTGCTAGTCACTAGCAAGGGGTTTGCCTTTTGGGTTGAACTTGTTGCACCTACAGGCCCCTGTGCCCACCCAAAGGATAGCGATTGCGAGTTTTCCTTGTCATAAAAAAATGTCAAATGCAAGTAATGAAGTCTTCAACGAGAAAGGAAACATCCTTAGAGAAGAAAGGAGGGACAAATTGTATTTATATATACCTATATTTTTGGATGGAAGAGTATTCAAAATTGTATTTAATACTTGCAAGTTGCACTAAAAATATACAATACATGTGGATATACTATAAAATTATGTATGATCGAGTCTATTATTTATAATTATGAACAACGTGCTATGAATTATGTCAAGAATCTACTTTATTTCTTTATAATATATTGTAGGTGAAAGGATGCATTTCTCCATGTATAAATTTGGAGAGCTAGGGGATAAATATAATGTTCAAGCATTGAGAGGAAGAAATGGCAAAGAAAAGGAGCAATCAATTAATGCTAATAATATTTTTGGTGATGATTTTATTCCTTGCAATTTGTTGCAAAATTGGAAATGCAGGAGATTGTACACCATATTGCTTCTTTAATTGCCTTGAATGTGCTCACAAAGAGGGGAGTGACTTGTATGATTGTTGTTCCTTTGAATGTTGCTCATAAGTTTTGCTAAATCAATATAATTAATTGCACTTTGTACATTCTTCTATATGTTCATCTCTTTTTCTTATTATGTTATAAAATGAATTTGCAATAAGTTGTACTTCATAAATCTATTAATGTTGAAGGTTACTGCATATTTTTCAATGCATTAATATACACATGCCTTTTCTATTGGTTGATCTGACCTATGGAGAACTCGCGAGGTTTATGTACTTGGCACGGATGATCTCCATGTGATAGTGCGAATGATCTCAACGCACTTTACAATAATATAATGTCCTTGATGCATCTCATGACATGTCAACATATGGTACAGATCGATATCAATCAGAAAAAAATATTAGGTACGCACAGAGCCGACTCAACAACATTGGAGGCCTAAAGCGAAACTTAAGAGAGGGGCCCTAAATTTTTTTCATCATATACTTTTATTTAAAATATACTTTTCTAGCTATTTCAGATGCAAAGTCATTAAGTACTGTTTTATAATCAATTTGTTTTAATAATTCCTTTTCAAATGATAATATAGCTAATTCATTCAATCTATCTTGAGACATTGTTGATCTTAAAGAAGATTTAATCAATTTTAATTTCGAACAAAGAAAAATTTGGTTGAAACAACGGTTACAGGAACTGTTAACATTATCTTATAATCAATATGTGTATTTGGTTCAAATCTATTTTGAAGTGAAAATATAGTTTGATCTACTCTACATATATAACGTAATCAACTCTAAAGATTCTTCAAGGGACTTCGTGATTTCGTTATCCATATTTTCATCAAATTGTTTCTTACGAAAATCATATTTATATTCATGTCATATGCAATTTCATTAGTAAAAATCATAGCACTCGTACAAATAATTTGTTTTAAAAAAAACAACATATATAAGCAATTGTTTTTTTAAAAATGGGCCCCCTCCAAAAATGTGGGCCCCAAGCGATGACTTTAGTGGCCTAGGGGTTAAGACGGTCCTGGCCGTACGAATGGCATATCCTCTATAATAAGTTATTTCAAGCAATCATGCAATTAAATCACCCTTGTCTAGTAGCCCGCACGGACAAACTCAACATGCATTAAATAGCAGAATAATACTTATTTAATCAAAATATACATGGGTTAACATATACGAAAAACTGGGAAAATCATGTAATTCTTATAAAATGGCTTTTAAATACCTAAAATATGTGCAAAAAGTGGTGAGGCTTCACGTACTGCTTCTCCTACTCCCTACGGGGTTTTATAAAGGTTTTGCAAAATAAATCGTTCGAAAGCAATATAACCAAAATATGCATGGGCGTTACACGCGAAAAACTAAGAAAATGGTCTAATTCCTATAAAATAACTCCTAAATGTCCAAAATATGAGCAAAAAAAAAAAGGCTTCACGTACTTCTCCCCCAACTTTCAACGGAGGGTTCAGTAAAAGTTTTGCACAAAATCAACAGGAAGTCATATCACCAAAATATTCATGGGCTAACACACACAGAAAACTAAAAAAAAACACCTAATTCTTGTAAAATGGCTCCAAAATGCCAAAAATGTGTGCAAAAAATGGTGAGGCTTCACTTAATTCTCCCCAAATCCCTACAGAGGATTCCATAAAGGTTTTGCAAGGAAATTGACCGGAGGTCATATCACCAAAATGTTCATGGGCTAACACACACGAAAAACAGAGAAAATCGTCTATATCCTGTAAAAATGGCTTTCAATTGCCCAAAATATGTGCAAAAAATGGTGAGGTTTTGCAAACTACTCTCCCAACTCCCTACGGAGGATTCCGTAAAGGTTTTGCAAAAAATCGATCGAAAGTCATATCACCAAAATATCCATAGGCTAACACACGCAAAATAAATGAGAAAATCACCTAATTTATGTAATATGGCTCCTAAATGACAAAAATATGTGCAAAAAATGGTGAGGCTTCACGTACTTCTCCTCAAACCCTCGACGGAGGGCATCGTAAAGGTTTTGAAAAAAATCGACCGAAAGCCATATCACCAAAATATTCATGGCCGTTACACATGAAACTCTGAGAAAATTGGCTAATTCTGTAAAATGGCTTCTAAATGCCCAAAATAAGTGCAAAAAATGGTGAGACTTCACGTAATGCTCCTCAACTCACTACGGAGGCTTTCGAAAAGGTTTTGCAAAAAAGATCAACCAGAAGCGACATCATCAAAATATTCATCGGCAAACACATACGAAAAAACTAAGAAAACCACCCGTTTCCTGTAAAATGGCTCATAAATGTCCAAAATATGTGCAAAAAAAGGTGAGGCTTGATGTATTGCTGCCCCAACTTCCTACGGAGAATTCCGTAAAGGCTTAGCAAAAAAACCGACTAGAAGGCATATCACCAAAATATTCAATGGGCTAACACACACGAAAAACTGAGAAAATCACCCAATTCCTATACAAATGGATCCTAAATGCCCAAAATATGTGCAAAAAATGGTTAGGCTTCCATACTTCTCCCCCAACTCCCTACAAAGGGTCCTGTAAATGTTTTGCAAAAGAAATCGACGAAAAGTCATATCACCAAAATATTCATGGGCTAACACATACGAAAGCTAAGAAAATCATTTAACTTATATAAAATGGCTCTTAAGTGCCCAAAAAATGGTGAGACTTCATGTACTGCTCCCCCTACTATCTTCGGAGGTTTCCATAAAGATTTTGCAAAAAACCCAACTAAAAGTCATATCACCAAAGTATTAATGGGTTGACACACAGGAAAAAAATTCTCAATTCCTGTAAAATAGCTTCTATATGTCCAAAATATTTGAAAAAAATGGTTAGGCTTCACGTATGTATCTATGGAGATGATTGAAAAACTAGAAGAAATCATAGGGATATACAAATACAAATAAAAAAATAAGAGATTGAAAACCGCCTGTAGAAAAAAAGAAAATAAAAAAAATGGAAGCAGTTGTGTTGAGTACAGCACAATTTGAAAGGGAAATAAGAAAATTAGAAAATTTTGAAACCCGATTGTGTTGAGTTAAGCACGATTTGAGGGGGAAAGATAAAAAAATTCAAATTTTGAAATCTTATTGTATTGAGTGAATTAAGGAGTAAAAAAGGTAAAAGAATTATGGAGAGATAGTATAGTTTGTATAATTGATAGAAATTGAATTATACTCCTATATACAAACTCGGACATGCCCCACGTGAATATGATTATATGTTAGTAGCAAAAAGTAATATCGTCAAAGTATAGCTACATTAAATAATTAATTAAGATATATTTATTTATTCATGTAATTTTTTCTTTTGATATCTTGTCAAGAATCCATTTGTGGTAGTTTACCTCTCAAGTGATGTTTGATTAGTTAATCAAAGTTGTTGGCTCTTTATGCTATTACTTGGGTTGCACTCCTAAATATAGTAATATGTAATTACATGGATTACTATATAAAAATTCTGTTATACATGAGATGATATATTTTAAATGTACTTATATTTTAGAATTTGAAGTTATTTATCTAATGTGGTGTTGCATCGCATGAAATATATTAATTTTAATAGTTTGTCATGTTACATTTGACATTAAATATACATAATTTAACTAATTATTTTTGTTAAATTCAAAGATGAAATAACATCGAAGTTTAAATTAGACAAAAGCTATTATTTCCCTTTCAAAATCAGTATAACTCATCACACATTTATTCTAATATTATTTTTGTTATTTCAAAAAATTATTACTTAGTCTGAAATACACGTGCATTCGTGCAACGCACGTGTTTGAGAACTAGTAAAAATAAAATAAAGAGAGTAAGGTTAAATTAAATTAGTGTTTTCAAATTTAAAAGTGTGTTATTTTTTCTGAAGTTGATAAAAATAAAAATATATCGTCACATAAACTGAATTAGAGAAATCGAACTAGTATCATCATTTTCTTTAGTTTTTTGCCTTTCTGACTACACATACATATATTTCCAAGCTGGCAAATCATTTGAAGCAAAAGAGTGTGCATGAAAGGGGATAAGCACGTGTGGATTGTGAAAACAAGTAGCCACCATGAGCTTACCTCATGCCATTACAATGTGTGGTCTTAACTAAAGCTTCAATCAACACTACTAAAGATAAGACAACTCTTTGGGACTAATTGGAAAAAATGAGTCGATATTTTCTGCAAATGCCACTCATTTCAATGCTATAAATAACATGATAGATTGTTTGTAGTATATAGCACATATATATCCCTTCATCACTAACAAATTAGTACTATTATTTTTAAAGACATCTTAGAAATGGCTCAAATATATCATTTGCGTTCCTACAACAGGCCGATAGAATTATCAAGGCCGGTAATTAGCTTCTGTTTGAATAGAGAGTTAGAAAATGATGATGACGACGATGATGATGGAAAAAAAGTGGCACCTGCAGCGTAACGTTAGTTCATGTGTTTCCGTTATAAATAGGAATCCTTGTTTAAGTCTTCCTAAGTACTTGATCTTCTATTTATGATAATTTAAGTGTCTTAGTTTTCTCTTCGACCTATATTAAATAGAGTGTCTCTTTTCTAAGTCTTTCTAAGTATTCTGTATATGTCTAATTTAAGTGTCTTATTTTTCTCTTTGATATGTATCAAATATATATATAGTGTCTCTTTCTATATTTAACTCTTAATTTCTAAGTACCTGATATGTTGTATCTGATAATTTAAGTGTCTTACTTTTCTTTTTGATATGTATTAAATAGAGTGTTTCTTTCTATATTAAGTCTTTCTAAGTACTCTTGTTGTATCCAATTTAGGTGTCTTACTCTCTTTTTTTTATTTTATCAAATATAGATATAGTGTCTCTTTCTATATTTAAGTCTTTCTGAGCACTCCTTCTGTCTCTAATTTAAGTGTCTTATTTTTCTCTTTGATATGTATTAAATAGAACTAGTTCTCGAACACGTGTGTTGCACGTGCATCTACGCACGTGGATGTCATACTAATCAATATTAATGTTTTGAAATGATATAAATAATACCGAAGTATGTATGTGATGAATATCATAGGAGAAAAATACAAGTACGAATTGTTAAATGATTTGTCACAATTTGTTCACCAACTCTTTTTTGTGTGATACCTCAAATTTCGTTGAACTTCGAACTTATTCAACTGTTGCAAATCACACTTGAGATTTTTTAAGAAGAAGAAGAGTAGAAAAGTTAAAAAAAATTGTAGTTTAAAAATGAGAGGAAACTCATATATTTATAGCTAACAAATGGTAGTATAAATACTAAATAGGTGCTAATTGTGTCTTATTAATTAGAAAAGTCATAACCCGTCGAAAAAGTTACAGCTCATCGGAAAAGTTACAACCTTTGAAAAAGTCACAACCCTTCGAAAAAGTCACAACTCATCAGAAAAGTTACAACCCTTCGGGAAAGTCACAATCCTTTAAAAAAGTCACAACCTTTCGAAAAAGTCACAATCCTTCCATGTGAAAAAGGTTTCTATTTTAATATAATATAATTAATAAATATAAAATATACTAAATTGAGTGTTTTTACTTGGGGATATTATAGTAATTTAATATTCAAGTTTCGAAGTTCATACTTTTAAGATAATATATAATATAAATATACATATAAATAGATAACTGAATCGTTTAAAGGATTACGCGCATCCTTAATTTAAAATCACAAGATTTCAAAATCTTTTTTTATTTCTTAAATTTATGTTTAATTAAATTAAGATATTTAAATTAAGACGAAAAATAAACTAATTAATGTCGTGGCATGAATATTCTACTACCTAAACATGTAATTCTCATGATTTTTACAAGATTGTGTGTAATTTAATTAGGTTCAAGTGAATTTGCAAATTGTGGTACTTTCTCGTCAGGTTTCTAGACAAAAAATTCATTAAGAGAGTTCAAAAAAATAAATATCAATAGTAATAATAAATGAACGGGCCAAATTAGATATAAACAGACTAGACAAAATACGAATAATATATCCGACCCAACCATATTTCATATGGATTAACGAATATAGAATGAGTAACGGATAATATATATGTGTTTTCATATTATTCAATATTCATGAATTTTTGAATATTGTAATGTTGGAAAAATTCCTATATAGTCAAATCTTCAACATTGACCATTATTGCAATAAAATACTGCTACCATAGCCACAAAATATCCCTCGCAGGTAGTTGACTTTCGATGCTCAATGTCAACAAAAATAGTTTTTTACCAGCAATAAATATATATATTAAAAAAGTGCTAGAAAATTTATCAGTATTAATTAATTGTCATTAGATTTAATATCATTATAGATTTTAGGGATATCAAACATTTTTAAAGAATATTATTTACCTTTAAAAACTATTTATAGTAACAATTAAATTATTGTTATTAATTAATTGTCGGTAAATATTATATTTGGTGTGATGTCCATAGTAGGTGCAATATGTGTGTACCTTGTCTCAATGAGTAAGGAATTATTTAAAATTGTATTTGAGTTATAAAAAGAATTATAAGTTTTCAAATGAAAAAATATATCCTATATAACTAACTTAATGAAGGAAGAAATTGTCTCATATATAGCAATTCTCAATTATCAGTCAACAATTCAATTTAAGAATTTATTCCAAACTTTATAATATTATAACTTCAATTTAACAATCTCAGTATCATGCTTAATAAATGTTCAATTAATTTGGGTCAGCCTGTTAGGTTGATAAGAAGAGTACTTGGAGACCAAAATACCCCAAATCCTAACTCTTACCTATATAAAGGGATTTTTATAAGACCAAAGAAACAAAGAAGAAATACATATCTATAGAGAAGCTCTGCTCTTTTATGGTGATCCGCAAGTCTTTTGCATACAAAGAGAAGTCTTTGTGCAAGTTTACATACCTCCACGATTATGACCAAAGCTTGGTTCCATATTTGTGATGAAGTTTCAACAAGTATTCTATCGATTCAAGAACAAAGCAAAGGAAGGATCTTCAAGCAGATTATCTAGAAAAAGCAGTTGACTCTTAAATAAATGGGGAATTTCTGCATATATAGCCACTTAAAAATAGTTTAATTATTCTTCATAGCTATACTTTGTTAATTGCGATTTGAAGCTACATATTAGAGGTAGGAGAGAGACGAGCGAGATTGGGAGAGGGAGGAGGGGCGAGCGAGAGATGTCAGAGAGTAGAGAGAGGCGAATTGTATATATAAATCTGTCAAAATAATTGTATATATGTAACTGGTATACAGATGTGTTTGTATGTCTGACAAGCGAGATTGGGAGAGGGAGGAGAAAGGTGAGCGAGACAGGGCAGAGAGTGGAGAGAGACAAATTGTATATGTTTATGTCAGATAAATTATATATATGTAATTGGTATACATATGTATTTGTATATTTGGTGAGCGAGATTGAGAGAGAGAGAGAGGCGAGCGAGATTGGGAGAGGGATGAGAGAGGGCAGAGAGTGGAGAGAGGCTAATTATATCTATATATCCGTCATATAATTGTATATTTATATGTGTAATTTATATTTGATAATTTGTATTTGTATATGTATAAAAGAGGAGAGAGGCGAGAGAGAGGAAGAGGAAGAGAGGAGAGAGGCGAAGAAAAAATAGCTAAAATTAAGTTGCGAGCCATAATTAATTCAAACTATAGCTATATAAATTAACTAGTATATATTTGCTTATCCGCATAATTTTTCCTTAATTAAATAACCTAGCAACAAATTATCTTCGATGACTTCTAATTCATAAAAAAAAAAAACAAATTACATGACCAGAAACAATTATTAAAACATAAAGACTTGGAACTACTAACACATCTTTCTAAAGTGTTATTTTTGCACATGCTCAACTTCCCATAGATAGCTATCAATCCTTACAGATTGATCTCATACAAATGAAAACTTTAAGGCATAAGCAAAGGAAGAATTGTTTTGTATAGAATTGATCCGATTAAGATGTTATAACTAATTTTACTTATTAAGTTGGACTTGTATATTTGTGCAAAACTATATTTATATAGTTTTTATTGAAATCTTATTTTTTGTGAAGCATCTATTGGCTGCGATTTGAAACGGTGGATTGAGCTTAATCTCCCTGCAGCTCTTAATTTTATTCATTAATTTAAAGATCACACCTGACATCACTATACAATGATTAAAAAAAATTAAAAAAACACATCTTTCTAAAGTGAGAAACAAATAGAAAGGAAATGCTTAGTCCACTAACAAATATAGCATATTATTAACAGCTTAGTAAAATTCTTGACAAGAATAAACGGAAAAAGAATTTTTGAAGTTTGCCAATATTGGTTACAAATAAAATAATTTAAAAATTATTATAATTTTCCTTTTTTTTTTTGCATGTTTTTGTCTTTTGACTAGCTTTGACTATATTTTCCTATGTGGCAAATTAAAGAGTGTGCATGAAAGGGAATAAGTACGTGTAGACTGTGAAAACCAAACATCTTCCATGAGCTTACCTCATGTCATTCCATTTCCTCAATATTGTTTATGTGTGCACTAAGTCACCAATCCACCCTCTCACATTTTCCTCTCATCTTTTCTAAATTTTCACTCATTTTGTGCAAAAAGCAAATCTCAAAAAGTTAAAAGATTCAAACAACCTTTTATCGAAAACGATTTTTAGCGGCAATGATTTAATTATCACTTTAGAGACAGTTGCTAGAGACAATTACATTTTAGCATTTTTTGTAATGACGCTAAAGTCTATAGCTATATTGAATCTAATGACAATGTTGGAGTGCATATTTAATACTGCTAAAAGCTGATTTTGTTGTAGATGCATGATATGCTGACAACTCTCTTTAGAAAGTAACGGCTCGAGATATTCTCCAAATGTCACTCATTATGTTGCTATAAATACTAGGACAAAGAGGAGGAGCTAGTATCACCCTCATAACTAAGTAACAACTTGGTCTTAATATTTAAGTTTTTATTTATTTCAAATTAAAATGGTGATTGTGAAGGGAAATGCATCGTCTTTTCGCCCCGAAAGGATGGAAGCAAGGCTTGTGATTAGCTTCTGTTTGAATAGAGAGTATGAAGGTGATGATGATGACGACGACGACGATGACGGAAAAAAAGTGGCACCTGCAGCGTAATTTCATAGTTATGTTGCTTTGAAACCATGAAGCCAGTCATGAGGGTCAAGTTAATTAGCTCTTGTGTTCTCCTTTAGTCTTTCTATTAATTAAAAATATATATATATACTATAGTAGTGATGACAATGAGATAATATGTAGTGTTTTCTCAATTAGCAAGGTTTGGGTCGATTCAATAATAATTGTGTACTTATTTTATGATGTGAGATAAAAATTATAAATTAATTTATGTAATATTAATAGAGTCAAATTCTATTAATCAATTTTCCATTCCTAGAGCATAGCATATCCATGCAAAAAATGACTATTAAAGAATAATATTAGGAATATTAGGCAAAACTTTTCAATTTATTGTCTTCTTTTTCTCATTATATCATCAATAGATCTTTTTATTAATTTAGGAGTTAATTATATATCTAGAACTCAAAATATTTCATATCAAAATTGAATGATGTTTTAAATTATACACCATCTGTTAATTAATCTTACGATTTAAAAAAAAATTAAGCCATCACCAGGATCGTGAGCCCTTAGTCTGGGGTTAGACTTGACTCCTATCATATCTATTCGTTCAAAAAAAGACACAAAGTTAGAGAGGGCCAAGACCAGACCTCTAACAAGAAAAATCAACTACAAAAAATATTTTCAAAAAGGGCAATAATGGAATAGCATTTTATTTATGGTCTAAAATATTTTTCTTTAAGAGGTGCGTCATAATCCAATAATTTATTTAATATGGACTAAAGAAAGTAGCATTTTTTTCTCCATCGTCTTGTAATTAGAGGTAAGATTTAATCCCCTTTTGTATTCTTCTACTTAAATAATATAAAAAAAAAAAAGTAAAAGGAGGGAGGTAGAAACTAACTTATCAAAAGTTGGTGATTCAATTTATCGCTCTAATATCTTCCGCATCAGATATGTAATTTATGATGTTTAAGTGAGATTATCATGTTCAATATCATGATATGTATATTTTATTTACATTTGATGCATAAATATCACTACTTAAAAATTGTTGAAAAAGGACGGTCAAAAGTAATAGAAAAGTGACGCAATTACTTTTGTCGCTTTTGTCTTTAACGCTTTTCAAAAAGCGATGGACGGTGTCGTACAAAACGAGAAATGCATCGTTATTGTTATTTAACCTTTTTATAAAAAAAAATGAAATAAGCAACGTCGTTTGTCGCTTTCTTCAATGTGATAGAACTAGCTAGCAAGGCCGGTAATTAGCTTCTGTTCGAATAAAGAGTTTGAAAGTGATAATGATAAGGATGATGATGGAGCAAAAATGGTACTTGTAGCGTAACGTTAGTTCATGTGTTTTCGTTATAAATAGAAATCGTTATTTAAATCTTTATAAGTACTTTTTCTATATCTAATTAAATGTTTTACTTTTCTATTTGATCTCTATTAAATAGAATGTTTCTTTTATATTTAAGTCTTTTTAATTAGTACTCCTTTTGTATTCAATTTTAGTATTATAGTTACTTTTATGTTTGACCTGTATTAAATAGAGTGTCTCTTTCTATATTTAAGTCTTTAATTTCTGATTATACTTCTTCAATTTAAGTGTCTTAATTTTTTCTTTGATCTTTATCAAATATAGGGTCTCTTTCTATGTTCAAGTCTTTTTAAGTACTCCTTCTGTCTCCAATTTAAGTATCTTACTTTTCTATTTGATATGTATTAAATAGAGTGTTTTTTTTCTATATTTAGAAAGTATTTCAATTTTAAGATTGTACATGACAAATTTAAGACCACTAAATCATTTAAAGGACTATACGCATTGTTAATTTAAAATCACAAAATTTAAAATTTTATTTTATTAACTAGTTTTGACCATATATTCCTATGTGGCAAATCAAAGAGTGTGCATGACAGGGAATATGTATGTGTAAGATCGTGAAAACCAAACATATTCCATGAGCTTACCTCATGTCATTTCATTTCCTCAGCAATTAATGTGTATGTGTCCACAAATTCACCAATCCACCTTCACATTTTCCTTTCATCTTTTCTAATTTCACTCATTTTGCAAAAAGCAAATCTCAAAAAGTTAAAAGATTCAAACAACCACTCCATTAAAAATGATTTTTAGCTGCAATTACTAGTGACAATTTCATTTTAGCACTTTTTGTAAATGTTGCTTAAAGCCTATAACGACATTGAATCTAATGGAAATGCTAATATAAAGATTTTAGCACTCTTTGTTGTGCATATTTATTAACGCTAAAAACTGAGTATTAAAAATGCATGCATGACAGGCTTATAACTCTCTTTAGAAAGTAATGGGTCGATATTTTCTCCAAATGTCATTCATTCCATTGCTATAAATACTAGCTAGGACAAAGAGGAGGAGCTAGTATCACCCTCATTAGTCATCACTAATTAAACATTATATTAGGGCTTTATATCTAAGTTTTTATATTGTTCAAATTAAAATGGTGATTGTGAACTGAAATACATCGCCTTTGCGTCCCTTCGGGGTAGAAGCAAGGCCTATAATTAGCTTCTGTTTGAATAGAGATTTTGAAGGTGATGATGATCACGACGATGATGGAGCAAAAGTGGCACCTGGAAGCGTAATTTGTTAGTTACGTTGCTTTGAAACTATGTAGTGTTTTCTATTAGTCAATTTTCTATTCCTAGACCATATACATGCAAAGGATGAGTGTTAACAAATAATGTTATATATACTTTGTTTATTGTCTTCTTCTTTTTCTCATTATATCAGCAATATCTATATATATATAACTCTTTTATTTATTTTAGAGTTAATCATATATCTAGAACTCAAAATATTTCATATTAAAATTGAACAATGTTTTAAATTATACAACACCTATTAATTAATCTACGTTTTAAAAAAATAATTAAGCCATCGCCAGAGTTGTGAACCCTTTGTGTGGGGCCGGGTTCGGCTTGACCCCGACCATGTCTATATTCATCCAGAAGAAATATACAAAGTTAGAGGAGATATGGACCAAACCAACTACACAATATTTCTGAAGAAAAGATTAACCTATACAATATCCTAATTTCCTATAAACAAAAGAAAAAAAAATAGCTAACAAAAAAGTTTCATTTCTCATATCTTCTTCTTATGAACGGAAATTGTTGTTTAAGGATAAATTAAATGAACAGAGCAAGTATTTGGTAATTTAGCTTGAATTTTTTTTATCTTTGTCGAAAAGAGTTTTCGAAACAACTATATGATACATATTATATATGGCATGAATGGATTAATCTCTCATAATGGATCACATTAATTATATGGGTTGTCTCAGAAAATTGTTGGACTAAATGAATTGTAAATGGTACTTCCTTTAGTCCATATATAATTAAGTGAATTGTGGTATTTTTTATAGTTTAAAATAGGTAAATTATTTAAAGTTTAAGAAAATTGTTGATATTTTTTTTCCATGTTTATTCTTCATTTAATGAGGTTCTTAACTACTTAACATTTTTTAGAAGAATAGTTTGAGGATAATCAAAAAAACAATAATGAAAAGTAGCGTTGTATTTATGTTCTAAAATATTTTTCTTGAGAAGTGTCATATAATTCAACAGTTCACTTAATATGAACTAGAAAAAGTACATTTTTGTCCATCTAACCTACCTTTCGGTTTGGTTCGATTATTCGGTTACTAACCATACACAGAAATAAAAGAAACAACTCATTCAAAACGTGAAAAAAGTGACAACAATCAATTCAAAACAAAAAATAGTTTTGACACTCATACACATAAAACCAATAAGATAAATGCTCTCATCTTGAATATTTTTGCTAAATTATAAATAAATTTTGATGGAAACATATATATATATATATAATGAACCTTGTATTTCCGATGTGGCAAATTAAAGAGTGTGCGTGAAAGAGAAGAAGCACGTGTGGATTGTGAAAACCATGAGTTTACCTCATGTCATTCCATTCCTTCATCAATTCATTTTGCAAAAGCAAATCTCAAAAATTAAAGTAAAAAGATTCAATGCTATAAGTAAAAAAGATTCACTAATAAAGATGATAGATAGCTCTCAATGGAATTAATGGGCCGATATTTTCTACCAATGCCACTTTCAATGCTATAAATAATAGGATAAGAGGAGCATAGCTAGTATCAACATTCCTCATCACTAGCTAATTACAACTAACTAGGGTTTAATTTCTAAAATTCTCACTCTTTCAAGTTTTGAATCTTCTTTTTTTTCAAAAAAATGGTGATTGTGAGCGGAAACACATCGCCTTTTCGTCCCTATGGGACAGAAGCAAGGCTTGTAATTAGCTTCTGTTTGAATAGAGAGTTTGATAATGATGTTGATGATGACGATGATGATGATGGAGCAAAAGTAGCACCTGCAGCATAATATGGTTTGTGAGGGAGAAATTGGTGTTTAATTTTCTCCCTAGAATAAATAGGAAACTAAACCCTAGCTATATATATATATATGAGGATTTGTCCTCCTTTATTAGCCAAAAAAAATATAGTCTTCTTTTTCCTCCTTATATTAGCATTAGCACTTTTTATTATTATTAATTGAAGCAATTATATATTTAGAGTGTCATGTCAAAATTGAACCATTTTTCCATTACACGTCATCCTTAATAATAATGGTTGAATTTTGAGCATGGAAAATTGCTTCATATATTCCAAGAAATGAGGAACTTCAAACATAAAATTTTATGGACTACTTTAGATTCTCCTATTTTTATTTCCTTTCTTACATATCCATTTGAAGATAAACCCAAAAATAAAAAAAAATGCGAAAAAGACAAGAGAGTATTAAAGGGTAATGAATCTATCTGAAGATGTAATTTTCGAGATTTTGACAAGATTACGTGTAACTTCTTTGATAAGGTTCAAATGCGTTTGCAAATTCTGGTATTCTCTCATCAACAACCCTAATTTCATCTCAAAGCATTTACATAACCTAAATAACAAACAAAATCATCTCCATTTGCTAATTAGTCGCCGTGGAAACATTACAAATAAAAGAATCCTCTCATTGTCACAAAATTACACATTTAATGTTTTCATCAATCAAGATTTTCCAGAATACTTCAAAGACAAATTTGGTCATGTAAGACTTATAGGTCCATGTAACGGCATTGTTTGTTTATGTGGTTATCCAGATAACATTGTTCTATGGAATCCATCAATTAGAGACTACAAAATATTACCTCAATCACAAATTCAACGTCTTGTTGGATCAACAGTACGTGGGAGTGATTTTGGATTAGGGTTTGATTCGAAGAAAAACGATTATAAGGTAATACAAATTTTATTTTGTCTATCGATTGATCGTGTTTTTGTTTATCAAGTTGAGATATACTCTTTGAATACAAATTCATGGAGGAAGTATAAAGGGATTGTACCATCTAAAATAAAGTATGGTAATACTTCATGGAGTATGGTATATAAAAATGAGATTTTTTGTTGGTTAGGTCAAGATGTTGATAATCATGAGGTGATACTTTTATTCAACATGAGTGAAGAGATTTTTCAAAATATTAAGTTACCATCAAATATTGGAATTTTTGGAGAGCAAGAAATTATGAGGAGTGTTTGGGTGATTGTGCCATTTAAAGAATCAATTTCACTTATTGTTTATTGTTTAAAAGAAGTGGAGAAGTATTATGATATATGGGTGATGAATAATGAATTGGGAGTTGAAAATTGTTGGACTAAATTGCAAAGAATTGGTCCTATTTCTAGGGTGGAGAGGCCTTTAGGGTTTTGGAAAAATGGTGAGCTAATTTTGGAAAATAGCTCTGGTCAATTAGTGATTTATGATCCTTCAAATCAAGAAATGAAGACACTTGGATTTTATGGGAAAAGAGGCAGGCTGGAAATAGTTGTTTATAAGGAGAGTTTAGTTTCAGTCAATTGATATCGTAGATAAGGTCTACATACATCCCACTCGATCCTTAGACTCCACTATATTGTTGTTGTTGTTGTTGATATTGCTTCTATGTGAATAGCAGTGGAGACAAATTTAAAATCTAGAATCAATGAGTTGAAAATGAAAATCATGTTAATTTATGTATATATTTTAGATGTTTTTGGTGTATGTATGTATGGTTTGAGAAGAAAGTAATGGATTTAAATTAATTGAACTAACAGATCCTATCCAGAATGCACTCGCTTTTGAAACAATAGTATATATTTGTCATAGCTATATGAACCCTTGAAGTTGATGTGAAACTAATTTCTTCTTGTACATAAATATGAGTCCGGAGACAAAAGGGCAAAAAAATTGAGTGATATTTCCAAAAGAGCAACAAAAATAAGTTTGAAATCAAAAGGATAACATTTAAACAGAAGGGAGACGGCCTCTAAATTGGGGTAGGAAGGCACAGGTCCCTATGCACCGTACAAGACGCAAGGAGACAGGCTTTCTACTCCAAAAAAAAAGTCTGAATCTCAAATAATGTAGGAGATGGGAAGGGCATATTTTGACAACTTTTTCTTTCAAAACATGCATTTCTTTGTTCTTTTTATGAACAGTCAAATGCTCGGACTATAAGATTTTATATCATACAACAAAAAAAATACAGCATTCATCTATCTTCCCTTTGATGTAGTAAACCCCATTTTGATTCCCTACAGCAACACCCCTATATGTTTACTTACTTTACCTTCTTGGAGTAACAAAAAGGGGAAGATTCTTGCTGTTGCTTCTGTGAAAAAAAACCTCTGTTAATTGTGTGAATAAATCTGTCTAAAACCTGATTTAATAAGGTCCATTTCCACGCTTCCGCTTAGAATGACCTCTTTGCATGGTACCTCTATGAGCAGACGATCCCTGTACAGATAATACTCTTTGAGATACAGAGCTTTGAGCAAATTTAATCCAATAAAACAAGTATTTTGGACATGATAATTTGATGATTGATTCCAGTTTGTCTTACCTTTGATACATGAATGCCACCTCTTTGATGATGCATATTGAGGCGCTGATGCTGGCCGTTGTACCCAAATGAATTGGGAGAAATGTTGGGATTCATATCCATTCTGTTATTCCACCCAGGATCAGACTGACCAATCTCAGTAGCACTAACCATTGTAGTAAGTGAGTCCACAGGCTCATGCGGCAATGAGATTCCTGACATCCCATTGTACGACAAGATGCAACCCATTGCATTTATAGAGGCTGCAAGAACCTCAGGAAGAACTTTTCCAGGATGTGTGACCTGTAATAACATTCACTTACACATTAGACCAACCAAAAGCCACATATGTCAGTAACTATCTTGACATAGCAACAGAATGATACCCTAATTACTTTGTGTTGTTTTTCTTTCTTTTCTTCTCATTTTGCTTGGGGAGTGGAGGGGAGGCGTAAGGTTCTCTCTTTAAAACAATGCAGAACAAAAAAATTACCTTGAATAAAATTGCTGCAGCTAATCTCTCTCTCAGGCAGTAAATTTGAGCAACGTCAAGAGCTGTTGACTCAAAAGGAATCCATCTATCAACAATGACCTTAACTGTATTATCAGGAGAAGACATAATTTTCTCTCCTTGATGGGCTTCTGACAGATCTGCTTTAATATTACCTTCCTTGCCATTGTCCTCACCAGCATCTTCATAATCACTTTCATCATCATCATTGCCATCATCATCATCTCATCATTTCCAGGAGCCACTACAATCTCTGTTGCCAGCAACAACAGTGGGAGTGGCCCAATGACACTACAATTCCTTATAAGCAGACCTCCATCACCACGAGTTATCTCATCATATGCAATTAATGGTTGCTCATAGAATTTTTGGAATGAAAGCTTGAAGTTAGTTGAATGAGGGCTTAATCGAACTTTATCACCACCTGCAGTCTCAATGACAGCCTTCTTATTATTTTTCAGAGGCGGGAGCAGTCTTCCAATCATAGGGTACAAACCAGCAACAAGAACAGCATGTAGTATGCCTGGATCCTGTGCGTTAAGGTTACAGGAAGATCCATCTCCGGGAATAAACCCATTCCTCAATAGTTCAGATGCAAGTTGTTTACGCATTCCTGATAGCATATGCATAGTGCCTGAAGATACAAAGTACTTAGAACAAAACCTCGATTCTTGACCAGTTTCTTTCGCACTTTTCCAGCCCTCAAACGCAGCCACAACTGCTAATTGATCACTTCTTCCACCATACCATGAGGCTAACTCAGCTTTTGCAGCTGCAGCTTTCTTCTTCTCATTTGGCAACATGGGTAGGGTAAATGGATCTCTATAGTCAGAAGCGCAAGCCATAGTCAATGCTGGGTCAAGGCAGTTCAATAAGATGGAAATTAACAGCATCTTGCTTGTAAGCGGATGAACTGGTAAAGATCCTAGCCTTTCTCCAAGCTCTGTAAGTTTCTCATCAAATGACAACGCCCCAATATCTTGAAGAACAATGATTGCATTACGTATGGTCTCATAAACCGGAGGGTCAAGTGTCTTCTGCAGGAATTCTTCTATCTTGCAATCAGGGTTAAGAAGCTTGACCTGCCAAAGAAAAGGTATTTAAACTGCTATACAGCAAGCTCTTTTGTTAAATATTTTACATTCACTGTGAGTAGATTTGTTTAACAAAACTCGAATAATTTTCAAAAGCCTACTGAATTACTTTTTATTTTCATTATTACAAGTTTCTTCACGTCTTTTCATCCCTAGCTAATGTTTTCAACTACCAACAAGAAGCTCAATATATTTCACCTAATCATCTTTTTTATTTGAACTGGTAAAAGTTATTTCACCTAATCATCATGCAAAGTATTTCCAGTATAAAAAACATATTCCCAAATGACAAGAATAATGAAGCACCTGAAGACATAGTTCCTCTATAGGAATCCTCTTAATCTCAGGAACCTGGAAATCAGGCAATGAAGCTGCCCGAAGTTTTGAATAAAGATGATAACAAATCCCTGGCTGGCACCTCCCAGCACGCCCTTCTCTTTGCTTTGCACTTGCTTTTGAGACCCATGAAGATTGAAGAGTTGAAACATTATTATAAGGGTCATAACTTTTTTCTTTCATTCGTCCACTGTCTATTACATAAACAACATCATCAATGGTAATGGCAGTTTCAGCAATATTAGTTGAAAGAACGATTTTGCGGCAGCCTGGAGGAGGGTGTCTAAAAACCTTCTTTTGCTCCACAGAAGGAACCATAGAATGGAGAGGGATCACTGAAAACTTAGACTGATCATTGAAATAGTGGCTTGCTCTCAATCTCTCTCGTGTTCTGTTAATGTCCTCCCAACCAGGAAGGAAAACAAGGATGGCCCCGTCCTCCGAGTCTATGCATATTTTTTTTAATAGTTGTTCAATAAGGACATCATCAATCAGTTCAGGGTCAATTGTTGATAGGTATTTGTCAAGTAAATGTTGCTGCTCCTCACAACTGGAAGATGATTTCTCCATGTGTTCCTTAATTATTTCAACAGCTTCTGTCTGATTCTCCTGCTCAGCCCAATCTAGAGCAGTTTTCCCATCATTAGCACGTATATGGCAGTCAGCACCAAAAGAGAGGAGCATGCAAATGTCACCAACGCGGCCTTTTCCAGCAAACACCATCAATGGCGTCACTCCACTCAAAGAATGCTGATAATTGAAAACTTTTGGTCCCCCTTCAGAAGATATTAGATCCAAAAGGGGATCCAGATCATCATCTGAAAAAGCCAGATTAATTGCTTCATCTAAGGCAACTTTGTACTCCTCTGTTATTATTGATTCCTCAGGCATGACACTGGATGAGGTGGAATCAAGGTGATTATTTTTAGTTGACTTTACAATAGAAAGTACATCCTCAAGATAGAATGTTTTTACCTGGCATAGGTGTAGAGCCGTGTAAATACTTCAAAAACTCACATCATAAATCAACAAAGAGATAAATCAGCATATAGAAACTAGGAGAAAGGTTTTACAGGATAAGTAAATCCAGGGACTCGGATAACTGGGCAGCCACCAAAGTATTTTGAAAAACGTTCAGCATCCAGTGTAGCACTCATCAGAACCTGTTTGGAGGTCCATTCAATTGATTATATCATAAAACCACATACATATTACTGGAATAAAAACAAGAAAAAGAGGCACTGTTTTATTACAATACAAAAGCAAAATGAGAAGTCTTACCAAACGCAAATTTGGATATGAAGGAAGCAAGTCCCTACAAGTAAAGAAAGATCAACTTGAACATTTGTTGTTTCACAGTGGTTTAAATTGAAAGGAATTAAGTAGTGACGCCTTTTTATGTTTTCTTGAATGAAAATGACAAGCTAATTTCTATAATCCAGACAGGTTTGCATAAATAAGCTACAGAAAGGAGGTTAATTGACTTGGCCAGTTGGCAAGCCAAAAATTAGCACATTATGATCACAACTCCTGTCAGAAAGATCATTCATGACGGACAAAATTATAATCCACGTATCTATGTAACTAATAAAATAGATTAAACCAATGCACCTGAGAATAGCGAGCATGAAATCGGAGTAGCGATCCCTCTCATGAATTTCGTCCTGTGAAATTTGAAGTTTGTTAGGCAGTAAAAAACAAAGAAGAAGCACAGCTGAGAATGTGTCAAATTAGAAAATATAAGCATCTCTACAAGCAGAAGTAGAGAAGGATTAACATGAAAAATGAACTTTGCAAGCAACAAAACAAACACCACACAGATTGAAGCCGGACTTGTGAGATACAAACATAAATCAAAGAGCCAAGTAAAAAAGTAAATAAATGATAGTAACTAAATATATCGTTGCAGAGAACTGTGATAGAAGGAAAAAGAAGAAAGAGAAATATGAACATCATAACTTCAGAAGGAACACACCAGATACAGACAAAAGATGGAAGAAACAAAAATATTACTCCCACAAATCTAAAACTTGCACTTGGGTTACGGTTTTCTACATGCAATCTTGAGTAATATTCAGGATATGATTCAATTCACAATGACATATTGCAAAAGGAGAATTGCTATATTTGACCATTTAGACTTTCTCTGAGTATAAAAGGCTCTGTTAGAAACCAAACACTCAAGTAACTCATTAATGTCATTGATCTATACATCTATCAATAATGTTTTTAGAAACTTGTGGTTTTTACCTTAAAATTATCTCGAAAAATACTGCAAAGTCTTCATATTACCCTAAAAGAAAGTTATGGTTTTGGGGATAGAAACAAAGGAGGAGCCTCGCATTTCGATTTAGCAAAAGCTTGAGTTGGTGGTAGTTAGCTCGAGTTCCCCCAAGAAGGAGGAACACTTAGTGACCTTCCGTAGTTCGTTGGCTAAGACTCACATTGATAGTTAACTCCTTAGTAAGGGTGATAAACAGGTAAGGTCTATCCTGAGTGAGAATCTTACAACCCAAGTAAGCTCAGCGATGGATTTGGAGCTTAAGAGAAAAAGGAGGGTTATGTGAGATCAGCCAAGGATCAAATGGGGTTGCTTGACTCAATGTTATCAAAAGCAAATAGCGCAAAAAAAGCCAAGGTCCGTTGGGGCTTTAAAGTGCAAAATAAAGCATGGGCTTTAATTAAAAAAAGGCACCAAGGGAAAAAGAAATACAAATATGTATACAAAGAAATTGAAAACAAAATACGATAAGGTGAAATATCAATTGTTTAGTTTCGCCTCTTTGGAAGAGACTCATTGGCAAGGAAAAGGGTGTCTTAGAACCTTGATCACGACACTAAAGCGCACATAAAGCAAGGTGAATCGTTCAACACGTTTTGAGCCTCACTGCAAGGCTTAAGCGCGCTTTAAGTGTGCCTTTGACAACACTAGCTTGACAGCTGTCAAAACTCGGGAGATGAGGGAGAAGATGGTGATGGGGGCTTGGGGAGTAGTGGTGATGCAAGGGATAGGACAACTAGTTGCATCAAGGAAGCAACGAGAAAGTTGTTGCGGGTCTCAAGGGGTAACTTTGGAGGACATCGAGGGGATTGGCGGTGGAATGGAGAAGTCCAAGGGAAAGTGGAAACAAAGAAGGTTGCTAATGCAAAGTTGGTGGAGAGCAAGGACGGGGAGAAGTGGATGACTAGGGAAAGGTATAAGATGGAGAGGAATGAGCAAAGTCAGAGGTGACGACAACAAAAACGAAAGCTTTCAAACATTTTATGCGGAACTAGAGGGCAAAGGTGGGAATAAGAAGATGTACAGGCAAGCCAAGGTGAGAGACCTAGACCAAGTGAAGTGCATCAAAGACAAGAAAGGCAACGTATTAGTGGATAAGGAACTCATTACACGAAGATGACATACATACTTCCAAAAACTCTTAAATGAAGACGGAGTAAGGGACATTGTGAAGGGTGATTTAGAGCACATCGAGAGTCGTCGGGATTTTGGGTATTGTAAGCATATAAAGGTTGAGGAGGTTAAGGATGTTATTCATAGGATGAGCAAAGGAAGAGCGATCATGCCAGATGAGATCCCAGTGGAATTTTGGAAGATCACAAATAGGTGGGTTTAAAGTGGCTGACTAAGTTGTTAAATGTCATTTTTAAGATGACAAAAATGCCCGAAGCATGGAGGTGGACTAAATGATTACCTTGTACAAGAACAAAGATGATATTCAAAATTGCAACAACTACATGGGGTTTAAGTTGCTATGCCACATTATGAAAAAATAGGTGAAAGTGGTGCGGATAAGGATGAGGAGGGGTATGTCTATTTTCAATGACCATTTCGGTTTCATGTCGGGGAGATCTACTACATGTCATTCAGATAGTAAAGAGATTGGTGGAAATGGTCCCAAGGCCTATAGGTGCACCAACGGCATACATTATGACGATTAAGGACATGTATGATAGAGCCAAGGCCTGAGTGAGGACGGTGAAGGAGACTCGTAGCACTTTCCAGTCGTGATGGGGTTGCACAAGGGTCATCTCTAAGTTCCTTTTTGTTTTACCTTGGTGATGGATGAATTGACATGCCATATCTAAGGTGAAGCACCATGGTGTATGAGCAAATGACATGTATTGATTAATGAGACTCTTAGTGGAGTTAACCCTAGGCTGGAGTCTGGACGTTTGGAGACAAACCCTGGACTCTAAAGGGTTCAAGTTGCGTAGGATCAAAACTAAACACTTGGAGTGCAAGTTCAATGATGCAACTCATGAGGTTGGCATGGAAGGTGAGGCTTGATACCAGGCCATCCCCAAAAAAAAAAAAAATCAAGTGCATTGGGTTTTAAATTTAATGAAATTGAGATATAGACAATGATGTTATGCATCGTATAGGTGTGGGTTAGACAAAATAGAGGTTCACCTCCGAGAAAGCTCCACATGCTCCTCAAAAGATAGAAATAACTTTGACCATGAATGCTTATACTGCAAAAATCGAATATAATTTTGTTCTATGTATCGGCAAAACCCCTTCATAAATTTAAAGAGCAACAAAGCTTTTGTAGCATAGAAACAGAAATAAGATTTTGCACCAATCAGCATCTAGGTTATCCTAGATATACTTTCAGCACATGATCTCCAGATGACCAATGAGTAAAGAGGCCCTTTCGTACATCTTAAAGAAATGTGCTAATTTAATCTTCACCGCATTCTTAATTGCAACAACTAGGTTATCCTAGATATACTTTCAGGACATGATCTCCAGATGACCAATGAGTAAAGTGGCCCTCTCGTACATCTTAAAGAAGTGTGTAAATTAATCTTCACCGCATTCTTAATTGCAACAACACAATTGAGTTAAGAGAGGTAGTGGATGATGCAGTAACTTCATAAAAGCAGTTGATTAACAGCTCACAAGAAGAGGTCAAAGCATATGTCAGAGCAGTAATTAAAGTATAAAATGCTTCAGAGCATATGTAAGAACATTAATTAAAGATTGAAATCATAAGTACCACAATGATGTGGGTTATATCAGAAATGGGATCCTTGCCCATTTTCCCAGGAGCCTCCTTGTTGAAGCTGGCACTTCCATTGGTAATCAGGACCCTCAGTAGAATCCCATTGGTACAAAACATGATTGATGACTGCTTCCCACCTCTGCTTTCCAGCCGTATCTGGAATTCACCACAACTCAGTAATTAAAGGCCATACATAACTTTACATGCGAAGAATGGTTAAGAGGCAAGAAGACTTTTTTTCGATTGTTTTTTTTTTTGGTGGTGGTGGTGGTGGTGTGTGTGGGGGGGGTTGGGGGGAGGGGGGTGAAGCAGTGACAGTGAAGGCATTAAGAGTGTTAGAACAACCAGAAAACTAACGTCACTCATCTTTTTTTTTTGGTGGTGGTGGGGGGGTGAAGCAGTGACAGTGAAGGCATTAAGAGTGTTAGCACAACCAGAAAACTAACGCCACTCATCACAAACTAAGCACCACCTATGAGAAAGCTATGCTGAGATCCCTCCCCTGTTGCGCACGCCTGATTTATGTTTAGGAACGCTTCTTGAATTTGAAAATCATGTGATAAGTCGCAGATAAGTAAGAAACAGAAGCATTGATTCAGGTTTACCTCACCTCACAAATAAAAGTTTTATTTGACCCTCCACTTTAGAAAGGAAAGAATTTCAAAGAATGAACTCCACCATCACAAAATCCTTTTTAATAAAGTAAAATACCTCCAACCTGGATTTCAAATGGATTGGATAGGATATCCATTTAAACATGGGTAGGATTAGCAGTTTTTCCTATTTGATACTGCTAATCGTCATAGTCTATTCTATATAATTTAAACCTTAACTTACCAAAAGAAATCATTCCATTTGATTCACTTTGAACTTTCATCCTTTTTTGCACTTAATCATCTGACTCTTGTAGAAGTTCTTGATATGGATATCAAGTTTGAAAGTCTGAACATGTTCTCAGTTATTGTTTTTAGCTTGATATTGAGCAGAGAGGTCTTGAAATCTTTTTTTGAGTAAGTAAAATAAAGGAAAAAGAAAAATTTTGTACTGGGTCAAAATGTTTAGTCCCAATACCAAAAGAATAAAATAAATATTGGTAAAGGGAAGGAGTACACGTGTCATTCACAAAAGACAGTGTAGTACCTTGTAACCAACAGTATCCCCAACACTTTCGCCTCTTTCAGCAGAAATTCTCTCAGAAACTGCACATTGGACAAGCAATACTCAGAACATTTATGAACTGATTACCACATTCCACATAACACATGAAAAGAAATGAATCCTTCAGAGCGGGCATAAAGTGCCAACCTGATGTGGCAGAAATTCGTCGTGGCTGAGTACAGACAATTTTACATGTCTCGCCTTTACCCCACATATGATCTAAAATAAATTGAGGGACCTGAATCATAGGGAGGAAAAGTTATATCTAGTAATACTACATCTTTGAGAAATACTAAAGAACACAGACTAAATAAAGGTTTGAAGTTCTAACCTGTGTAGTTTTCCCGCATCCAGTTTCACCAGAGATCAAGACCACCTGCACATGGAAAATAGTCCAGCCAAGATGAGAACTACCAAGCATCCAAACCCCGTAGCAGGCATTAAACCAAATTATGATACAAGCAGTGCCAACATGTTCTATTTTTGAGGGTAAGAAGTGCAGTCTTGACGAATGAAAACAAGCCTTTATCTCATCTCAAGGACCTTTCTCAGTTTGAGCATAATGACGGCAGCATTGATTGATAGAGATTGGAGAAGCAAAAGTAGAAAGGCATAGTCAGGTCATACTGTTTGATGCTATATAATGGTCACCTGATTAGATTCTATAGTTGATGTAATAGCATCCTTGAAGGAAGCAATTGGAAGCTTAGACCTTTGTAATGTAATCTGCAAGTAAATAACCAACAAGCCATTACTAATTCTATTGTTGTTCTATTTTTTTCTGAAAGCATATTACAAGCTAAATCAAGAGCAACAGTATATAATATTTGTCAGCTCTAAATAGAAGATTGAAGAAAACCTGTCTCATGTTTGGGGTTTTTTCTATTCTTGATGCAAATGATTCGACCCTCTTTGCAATTTCAGACGTGCTCATCGCAGGTTTACAGAACATATCATCCTTCTTTCCTCGTAATTTATCAAATTTCTTACTGTGTTTTCCAACTACTTGTTCACTTGTCTCCCCATCACCAGGTGGATATCGCGTAAATAAATCCTGTAGAGCATATTTTGCCTCCTCCGAAAATTTAAAACAACTTAGCACATCCTTTCCTTTCAGTGTGTCCATGTTCTGTTTAGTCTTGAAAATAGATATATGACGTTGATCCCCACGCCTAAGATAAGACAGGCCCATCATCATCTTAAGTCAGAAAAGGAAAAAGTTTATCCTGTCTGTTTAGCAGTCAGAGCATTATGATGGCACGTTACTATAAGATGCTATGGAAAAATACAAATAACATGTCATAGTGCTGAAACTTACTACACGTACCCAGAACTTTTTGATTTCATTCCCATTTTCCGGCATAACATATGAACTGCAGCTCTATCACGGTTTGAAAGGTTTGATTCAAATGTGTACACTGCATCAACAAATAGATATCCATAACATTTTACATACAACAACAACCACCCTTGAGAAGGTAGATAGATTGTTTCCGATAGACTCTCGACTCAAGTAAAACATATAAAAAATTAAGTATGAAAAGCAATACAGTAGTGAAGAACCCATGCTGAAAACAAATGGAGAAGAATTAATATTTTACATTTTACAGTAGAGCCGTATAACATTTAACACATAAATCAGAATTATCTCATTCACATTTTTTTGTTGAATAAAGTCAGAATTACCTTATTTACATGTAATGGGCAATTATAGAAGAAAAAGGGAATTAAAAGTATCATGTAAGTATCAAGAGAGTGGTTAAAATGTGTCCAGACTACTTCCTATCAATTCTCCCTAAAAAAAAGTCATATTTATTGTTTGAAGTTCTAAGTAGCAGCATTTTTACATGTGGATGCTACAAAATACAACAATTACAGAAAAGGGAACCAGCAGCATAAATTGAACATAAATCATAACCAATGTAATAGTTGCCAATGAAAAGCATAACACTTTTGCAAAGATTAGAATATGCCACTAAAACCACATACCACCTGATTGTGTACCTCCCTCTTACCCCAATTCAGTTTGTATTTGTGTCTCTTCTGTATAGAGCTATTCACATCTTTAAGCTGTTTTTAGCTATAGCAGAAAACTGAAAACCCCTAACTTGTCTTTTACAAATTAGTAAGTGTACGAACGAAATGCAACTTAAGCAGAGTGACATTAAACATTTAGGATTCATATAACCAACCCCACTCAATTTTCATAAAACATTTACAATCTTTATGCATCAAAACATAGTTTGTACACAATATTTTACAATCTTTAATCAACAACAAGAAGACATAGTTTATACAAAACATTTTACAATCTTTAATCATCAAATATATCTTTTTATCAAAATCCAGCTTCCAAAGCACCACATATAGCAACAAACAAAACATGATATATTAACCTACAACCAATAAAGTATTAATCTTTTTTCTCAACAACTAAACAAGGTGAAGTAAATGGGGTTTTATCAAATAATAGTTACCTTCATCATTAGAAGCACGAAACTGTTCAAGAACTTGGGCAACCCGAATCCGAGTGGATTCTGCAACATTGGTAACCTCTTGTTGTTTTTGGCCTTTCTTCTGCCTCTTCTTCCCAACCCCAGATGATGATGGAGCTGTTGACGCCATTTCACTCAATCTTGATTATTTCTTTTCTGTAATGTCCCTTTGTATTCTTGTTTACTTATTTCTCTTCCTCTTCGCGGCGCTCCTCTTTGCCCTTCTACTCTTCTTTCTTCACCAATTTATATACCAAAGATGAAAATCCCCATAAAAGTTACTACTCCATATGTATATCATATACTAAACTAATTAGAAACATATAATTTATCTTAGAGATATAAATGAACATAACCTAGGACGGTTCAAAATCGAATTGAGATTAATAATTCAAAGAAATTATAGTAATATGTTATTGGTTTAACTCGGTAATGATTTTGATTTCTTTTTATTATTGGATTATAGATTTTTAATGGTTTGAGGGTTTTTAAAAAAGGGTTAACCGATAATTCAATAGTAAATTAAATAATTATATTTATACCATTTTGAATATAAAGTCGTTTACTTAGAGTTAAGTTTCATACTTTTATTTTTGGTTGTCTCAAACTCTTGGTTATTCTATAATGTAACAGTGTTTGCTTTTGAGAAAGATGCAGGTTGTTCATTTGATTTGTCGCCTTATTTCTCATTGATTTTCAATTATTTTTTTGTATCAATTTTAACGGTAAAACCAATAACAATCAATAAGCAATAAATTGATAACTGATAAAGCAATATCTTGATGGTTTTCCTATAATGGTTTAGCATGTCTACAAACTGATATCCGATAAGTCGAATCGATAAACTTCAAGATCAAATCAACCGATACACAACCTAATTTATAGCATGTTTGATCAATCAAGACGCCGAAAGCACTTGAGGAAAAAAATATTTTTAAAAAAAATGAAGTTGTTTGGTCCATCAGGAAAACTGTTTTTAAATATAAATACAACAATTGTTGCTTGTTACAAAGTAGAAGGAAAAAAAAGCAAGATAAAAGTATTTCTACTTTTCATACATATTTATCAATACATCTTAATTAGCATATCTTACAAGTTTAATTAAGTTCCATTTTATTATTCTTTATTTTTACACAAAAAAAATTTAAAAAAATTATGTTATGTATATATTATTATTTTATGTTTTAATTTGTGGACATGTAATTAATCTTAATAATTTCTCCCTCCGTCTCATATTATCATCTTACTAAAAATAGTTATACCATATTAGTTGTCTACCTTATTATATCAAAAAAGTAAAAATTAAATTTTTCAGATTTTACACTTGCAATTGTAATTCTTTTAGAAAGTGTTTACATTTGTTTTTAAAATTCCTAGAAAGTTTTTAAGGGTGAATTAATAAATAACCATTTTATTTATGATTTCTTGATATGCGTATAAAAAGGAAAATGATCCACTAATGTGGAACGGAGGAAATATATTCAAGGTCGAAAGCTATATTGTTCTCAACCCTATGAGGAGGATATACTCTAGTCTTTATCTGTATTACGCACTTACCTAATAATATATTTTATTTTATCTTAATTTATGTGATACTGATAAACTTTGAAGAGTCAATTAAATTTTGATATAGTTTTAAAATATTTGAATTATTAGTAATTATTGTGATCTATTGTACTCTTTATGTAATTTTCAAAGAATGTGTTACTCTCTGTGTTCCAACTTATGTGTCATTAATAGAATTTTGAGAGTCAACTAAAATTGTTAAAAATATTAAATTGTTAATTATTATAATTAATAAATTCCACATCATTCCATGACATTCGATTGAAGAATTTGAAAATGAGTTATAATATTTTGTTCAAATATTTCGATTAAAATCCCAATAAATGGTATTTTTCATTTAGGTCTAGAGTATGGATTCCAACCAAACTAAAGGCCTTTACCTTCGCAATTACTTACTATGTACAATTTATTTTATTGTAATAATGTTTACTGGATACTATTTTCCTTATTTTTTAAAAATAGTCACTGTTATAAAGTTTTAAATTCTATAGATGAAATTGCATGATAACATCATGAATTTTACCGGTACAATCTAAAATTTCATGATAATGACTATTTTTTTAATTACAAAAAATGAAAAGGTGATTATTCGTAAATTATATCCCTTATTCGAATCCCCAAAAAAATAGAACAAAAATAAAGAGAAATCGGCACGGGCATGACAATTATGTGCAATAATTGACATAAAAGAACCCATTTTTTAACATATGACATTCGATAACACATATTTAATATTTATTTTTAAAAAAAATTATACGCAATAACCAATATTTATTTCAATATTTCTATCAAATCTTTCTGCTTTATTTTTCGATTAATAAAATCTTCATAAGTTCTTTCTTGATTTTGTGTTGTGTTGCAATGTTAATTTTTCTTAGCTTTTTTGGATTATTTTTTATTGATTTCATTATTAGGTTGGAATTTTTGCATTTTCGGATTTTTTATCGATAAGAAACTAAAAATAACTATAAAGACCATTGAAGCTTGATTAAAAATAATTGATTTATGTATTTGTGGTTTGTCAGGACTTGATGATATTTGGGTTTTGTTCAAAATATTTTAAGAAACTTGAATATCAGTTATGTGGAAGTGTTTGAAGATGCTTCTAGTTTTTTAGTTTTTTTTTTGTTTAAATTTTTTCAGCTTTATTGATATGAAAAGAGAACAATTACATCGTGCCTAATGCCCAAATTTAATTAACAAACTAAACAAGAAAGGGCCTCTTTTACCATTATCCCAGTTTTGGTGCTACTCTTATGTATGGGATGTTTAATTTGTCACTGTTCATTATCCTTCTTCCTCTTGTATCCATGTTTTGAAACTCTGTGAATATGCAATTACCATTCTCAATTACCCTGTTTGCTAGGTGATCTGCAAGCTGATTTCCTTCCCTTAATATGTGCTGAAAAATATGTTGCTTTCCTTCCAAGCATGTCCTTATTTCCTCCACTACGTCTGATATGCTCCATGGTATTGCCCATTCCCTTGTAAGCACTTTTTTCAGTAGCATCGAATCTGTTTGGATGATAACTTTATTGAGATTTCTCTGTTTACAATGCTTGCTAGCTTCTAGTATCATTTTTGCTTCCGTCATTGTGCTTGTTGCATTCTCAATAGTTACCCCTTCGATATGTATGATATCCCCTCTTTCATCCCTCAAGCAAAAAGCATAGGAACTTAATCATGGGTTTCCTCTTGAAGCACCATCCGTATTATATTTAATCCATCCTTCTGGGGGACATTCTCATTTAACTTTCTTGGCCACCATTCCCGTGCAATATTCCTCCAACTCTTTGATCATTACTGCCCACCTACCAGACACATTCATCCATGGTCTTCTTACTTTGATTAACCTATACATGTTTCTGGTTACATTATGGATGATCCTTGATAATGATAGATCCTTCCCTTTATGTTTTTTCTTGTTTCTTCTTCTCCATAGCTCCCATATAATAAAGCTTGGAAGTGCTCTAAAATATGGTCGCATATCAGCTTTGCATTGTGCTCCCCACCATTTCATGATGACTTCTCGCAATGAAAGTCATATTGCATTGATACCTGTAAAGGAAAAGAAGTATGACCAAGTCTTGTTAGCAAAATCTGAATTCAGAAACACATGTGCAGTGTCTCTTGGTCAGGTTGTACACAACACCAACATCTGGATGGGCCTGCAATGCCCCATCTCCTTACTCTATCATCTACCGGTATTTTAAATTTCCACAATCTCCACATTAGGAATGTCATTTTGAATGGTACGCCCTTTGTCCATATCCATTTATATATCTGATTTGGGTCCTCTATGTGCCTGATATAATTCCATGTTGATGTGATAGTAAAGGCTCCCGTATTGTCTAACATCCAACATGGTTTATCATCCTCGATTCTACCTTGAGGGGGCTTAATGTGTCCTAGAATATGGTCTGCAAATTCTGTTGGTAGTATCTCTTTTACAACCTCCTCATCCCATTCCCTATCATTAGTAAGGTCCTCTATCGTCGCATATCTATCATCCCATTCAAAGTTATCTCCGGTGATTGTATAGAGATCTCCCAATCCTATCCAATTGTCGTGCCATAAAGATGATGATCATCTCCTCGGTTGCCACAAGATCTGATGTTCCACTAGCTCTCTAGCCTGCAACATTTTCTTCCAAACCTGAGAACCTCCACCTCCCTTTTTCCATGTTACCTGATTTGGATGATTCCTATTGCAATATTTATTCTGTATGTAACCGCTCCAGAGCGTCTTTTTGGTTCGAAAATTCCACCATAGTTTGCAAAAGAGGGCCATAGAGATATCATGCATTAATCGAAACCCAATCCACCTTCTTCCTCAGGTAAACATAAATTGTTCCACCCACTCCAGTGCCTACCTCTCCCTCCAATGCAGCTACTCAAAAAAATTGTGCATCATTATCTGTATTTGGTTTAATACAATACTAGGAGGGTTCATTACGGATAAGCAGTGAATGGGGTGCTCTGAAGCACATGTTTTATTAGAATCGCCTTTCCTCCGTATGATAGTAATTTTCCCTTCCAATATTGGATCTTTGCCCCTATTCTTTGAATCAGCGGTTGGTAGTACGTTTTTTGTTTCCTTTTGTAGAAAATAGGACAACTTAGGTAATTCAAAGGAAATTCCCTCCTTAGTATTCCTGTTGCTACTTCTGTAACCACAGCTTCCCCTCCAGATACCTTGTGATGAAGATATATTGCACTTTTCTCTTTATTCACTTTCTGTCCTGATAACTCTTCATATTTCCTAAGAGTCTAACTGATCATATTCATTGTTCCTACTTCTGCCTTGCACATGATAATCATGTCATCCGCAAAGGCCCTATGATTTATCTTGCTGCTTCCCCTTGGCATACCAAATCTCTTAAATTCTTTCTTCTGCATGATAGCATTTAGAGATCTTGACATCACTTCCACTGCCAGAATAAAGAGAGTCGAGGATAGTGGGTCCCCCTGTTTGAGACCTCTAGTCGATTTAAAGAATCTCTTAGGTTGTCCATTCAATAGGATCGAGTACCAATTATAGCTAACCAGTCTATATACCATGTCAATGATTCTATCCCCGAATCTCAGACGTCTTAAAACCCTAGTAAGAAAAAGCAATTCTACCCTGTCGTATGCTTTCATCATATCAAGCTTAGTGACCATATTTGGGATTTTATCTATTTTCCCTATCTCAGCAATAATTTCCTGAACCAACAGCACGTTCTCCACTATACTCCTTTCTTTAACAAATTTTGCCTGCTCCGAAGATATATTTCGGGGAAGCACTGCTTTGATTCTTTCATGTACTATCCTCGAAAAAATCTTGTTCACAAAGTTGCTCAATGAAATTGGTCTAAGGTCTGAAAAAGTACTGATATTTATCTTCTTAGGAATAAGAACCAGGTTTGTGTGCGTGATGTATCTTGGAAGTCCTGCTCCACATACAAAAGCCTTAACCATATTGTGAATGTCTTCCCTTATAATATCCTAGGTCCTTTGGTAGAAGGCACATGTCATTCCGTTTGGTTCTCCCGCACTGCTTTTATTTAGTCCCATTACTACCCTTTTAACTTCTTCTATCGTTGGCATGGCATGCATCTCCTCATTCATTTCATTGGTGATTACCTCTGGAAGTTTCTCTAATATCCCAAAATCCTCTCTAGCTTCTTCTTGTTTTGTGAATTGCTTTATGTAAACGTCCTCTGCAGCCTCTGCTATATCAGCATGTTGCTCTAGCCACTCATCTTCATCATTTTGAATTCTATTCACTCTCAACCTATTTCTTCTCCCCTTTACAATATCGTGAAAGAATTTTGTATTTTTTTCCCCTTCTTTAAACCACTTCATACCTGCTTTTTGTTTCTAAAATTCTTCCTCTCGATTGAGTTGTTTCAATAAGTCTACCTGAGCTCGATGCAATCTTTCTCTATTCGCAGTTGTTGGGGAAATTTCAAACTGCGTTTCATGCACCTTTATAACTTCCTCAAGTGTGATGATTTCCTGAAATATATTGCCAAAGGTCTCCTTGCTCCATTGGGTTAAAGTCCTTTTCACCCTTTTAAGCTTATGATGAAACAAGTTAAATGGTTCTCCTTCAAAATCTGCCCACCAGTTATTCTGCACCACCTCCATAAAAGATGCCTCTTTAAGCCAAAAGTTCAAAAATCTAAATGGTTTAATCACCTCCTCCCTGCTGGATATTAAAGTAACTGATAAAGGTGCATGATCAGACCCACTTCTCACTAGGTGCTCGACTTCTAAGACTGGGAAAACACCATGAACTTTATCATTAGTTAGTATCCTATCCAACCTTTTGAAAATACACCCTTCATCGGTTCTTCCATTCCACCACGTATATTTGCTACCTTTAAATCCCCTATCCTCCAAGTTGCACATTTAAGCAGTGATTGAAATCCCTGACTTCCGCATCTGTGACTTCTCTTCCCCCCAATTTCTCACTTTCATTGGTTATAACATTAAAATCTCCCCCTATTACCCACGGAATGTTGACTGTACTGGCTAAGTGGGCCATCGATTCCCACAGATTTAATCTCTCCTTTTGAGTACACTTTGCATATATCACCGATATCATTACATCAATACCCATTCCACTAATATGTACTTTCAGAGTAAGCATTTGATCTTCATCTCCAATAATATCATATTTCATGGCCTCATATAAAAATACCCATATTTTCCCATTAGCATTTACCACCGCATATTTCATTCATAACCTTCTTTTATACTCTTCAACACCATGTCTATCTTCAAAAGGCTTCATTAATCCCACAAAGTAATAATGTTATCTTTTTTGCATCTGAATAAGCCTAGTAAATGCCTTTTGGGTATTTACCAACCTGATATTCCATATTAGAGCTTTCATTGATACTTAGTATTTTTGACAATCGTTCTCTTTGAGTGCCTGATTGAGGCTTGATTCCCTATAGTGTCCTTCATACTTTGAGTCTTCTGTTTAGTATGTGAACCCTTGAGTTTGCTTATTTATTTAGGTGATAGGTCCCCTTCTACTGCCACTTTATTGATGATTGTTGTTAAGTCTCCTTTATCCCTACTGACCTCAGTCTCCATCCTACCCGTATAATCATCATTTTGAACATCCAAGGGTAATACTTCCTCATTACCCATTTCATATACCACTATAGCCCCATTGTTTTGCTCATTTTCTACTTCCTCATTTATACGTTGACAGTCCTCCCCTTGATTATCTGGTTCTTTTTGGGTCAGGTTTTGTACCTGTTCGTTTTCCATATTTTTTTCCTGCTGCACATTATTTGTCACCTCTATTGGACCATGATTTTTTTTCTCTTCTTGTTGATCTTTCTTGTCATGAAAAGCCTTGTATACCCATGCCTTAGTACTCTCTTCTGTTATTATCTCCTTTTTTTCATCTTTTTTCTCATCTTCGCCCTCATCTCTCAATGCTTCAAAAGAGTTTTTATTGTGGTATTCTATTTCCCCTTCAATGCGTCCATCTTTATCCCTCTTGTACTTATTTCTTCTACTCACAATCCATTCTTGTCTGCTTTGTTTGTTGCTAACCACATTTCCACTTGTCAATGTTCTTCTTTGATCAGCCTATGTGCCCACTTCATTCACCCTTTCTTCACTCTTCTGGTCCTCTCCTTCTCGATTGTCATACAATTCCGGGTGAATTGTCCAACAATTGTGGTCATCATGCCCTTGTAGACAACACTCCTTACAGTATTTTGGCATATGATCATATTGCACATGTATCCACTTGTATTTCACATGCCCCGTACTATCATCCTCCTCGATTATTTTCACTCGTTGGGGAAGCTTCGCTGTCAGATCCACCTCCACTTTGATTCTTGCACAACTTGGTCTGGTTTGGTTCTTTGTCGCCATATCCACTGTTAGAGGTTTCCCTACCACACTAGCTATCGAGAAAATTGCCTTATTGGCAAAAATATTTGGCGGTAGATCTGGGAAAGAGATCCATGCAATACCAATAGTAGTTTCGACATCCGGCTCAAACCATGGGTCCCATTTCAGGGTTCTCATCTGCCAGTATTTGTCATTCACCTTGATATAATACGTCGTTGTCGATATTAAACGTATATAGTCCTCCATTGTAGTAAGCCTAATTAGGATATGTCTCGTGTCTAAAACTCCTATAGTGCATTCACTTTTGATACCACAGTGTCCTGGTAAGGTTTTTCTCAGTTCCTGGATCTCTGGCTTTCCATAAGAGAATTTGCCAATAATTGCGTACTGCAAATTCTCTTGGGCAATGAGTGTTTTGATTTCTGAAGTTTTCCACGTAACACTAGGTTCTCCATGAATGATAATGACAGGTTTAGGAGGAACATTAAAGATCTGATGGGTTATGGGTTTTGGTTTTAAGATATTTGCGTATAGGGATTTTGGTTCTATGATGGTTGGTTGTGTTCCTATATTTCCTTTCTTGGAAGAGGTGGGAAGTCCTCCGGTGGGATGTCCCCACCGGTGGTGGTTTTGGCCATGCCGGCCGTCGCAATAAGGTTAGTAAGATATTAGGTTTTTTGGGTTGAGAGCGTGTTGTTCGTAATGCTTTTAGGTAGATTTAAACTAAATTTCATATTAAAAACTTGAGGTTGGGAATTAATGACTCCAACTATGTATGCCCCATTGTATTTCATATGTATCCCTATGTATATAGGTGTATATCATGTACTCCTATATTTGTGTTTATCTCTATGAAAAATATTTGTGATAAAAACCAATATATATATATATACACAAAGTGGTACATACATGTCAAGGATGTGTTTTCTAGGTTAGAATTTTACTTGATACAAGTCCAAATCAATTGTATATTGTCTTCTTTAGTTTGAGATAAAAATGACTATCAATTTCTTGAATGAGATATGTATATATCTCTAGCATGAAATTAGGAGGAGCGTGCCAAAATAAAAAATAAAAAATTGTGTTTTCTGTTAAGAGCATGTTTGGCATTGCTAATGGAAGGCCAAAAACACTTATTTTGAAAAAAACAAGGTGTTTGGCTAATCACTAAATTACTTTTAAATAGAAGCAGACGCAATTTTTCTGTTGTTATGAAGAAGCTAAAAATTTCTATTTCTTAAAAAATGCAGAAGTAGAAGTAGAAAATTATTTTTTGCAAGACCAAAATATCTCTTTCATATATACATATTTATCAATATATGATATATCTCATTTATTTATTTATTTATTTTTGTTATGAGTTTTTCGTATGTAGTGGTTTATATTATGAAATAATTTTTAATTTTTTTTGCTTGAAATTATTAATTATATTTAAATCATCATGTTAATATTATATCAATATTTAATTTGTTTTTTATTCATCTATGATACTATTGATTAAAAATTTGAATATGTAGATTTTGATCAAATAAAAACAAATTTTTTATTAATTTTTTTATAATATATGCACTACTACTTGTCCTTTTTCGTTATTTAACTTTCAAAAGTATTTTTTTTTAAAAAAATTAGTCAAACACAATCCGCTTATCAAAATTATTTTTCAAATGAATCAATCAAACACAAATTGTTTTTTTCAAAGTACTTTTATGAAAAAACTATTTTAAAAAGGTACTTTTGAAAATAAGTATTTTTGGCAAGAATGTCAAACAAACTCTAAATCATCGATTATATATGGCGATAGCTACCCAATGCCAAACTTTTCAAGCTTCAATAATTAAATCTAATCTTTAGCAAAAAAATATGTCAATAAATACTTATGAATATGTATAATTATCACTAGGATCGAAACAAAACCAACTGTTTGATCCATATATTATGATGCGGATATTGCATGGTCCATGTCTTAGAGATCCAATTAGTTTGATTGGCCCAATGGATAAATATTATGGGTAATTAAGCAAATACCCTATAAAAATAAAATAATTACAAACATATACCCCTTTATATTCATACTTCAATAAATAACTACACTATATATCCTTAACTAATTTTGTTTAACTGATATTAAATTAGTGTCATATAATGTATTGGTATCATGAAGGTTGATAATTTCACTTAATTGATACTAAATCAGTATAATGTATTCATTATCAGTCTTAATGAATTGGGGTATGTACCTTTTTTTTTGGAGAGAATTGATATTTCTTGAATTACTTTGGATTGTGGTATGAACATGTAATTGTTTTGAGTTTTATGAGCCATTTACATAGTTTTTTCTAAATATTAATTATACATTTATATTAATTACACAAGAAAGTGTTTGAAAATATTGAATATTAATTACATTGGTAAACACAATTTTTGAAGGCATAGTTAAACAGCTTTAGTTGTCTGTTTCGTAGTTTTTATTTTGTTTCTAGCCTCGTAATTAAAGCTGAAACTTTGAGTTCAAACCCCTACAGCTTTACTTTTTTTTTTTTTTTAAAGTGTTGTATATTTTAAAATTATGTTGTAAGTATAATAAATTATAATAATTAACAACTTAAAATTTGATTATATATTTTAAAGATTACGTAAAAATACTATATCTAATACAAAATATTATTACAGAACTCATCAATGAACACCTAAAAGTGACATGACTTTTTACTTAGACATCTCAATTTGTAAATTTTATACATACATTTCGAACACCCGTAGTGTCAAAATGACACAATAAATTAAAGCCCACTACAGGTGTTTAAAATATACAAAATTTGTTTGAAGTGTCTAAGTAAAAAGATGTGTCAATTTTAAGTGTCTATAGATAGATTCTGCCAAATATTATTGGATGTTTGATGAGCAGCTGGTCTTGAGCTGGTAAGCTGTCTCTCTTGGATATTAATAAATTATAGTAATTACAAATGTATTATTATTATTATTATTATTATTATTATAATATTATTATATGTGACTAGTTTTGATGTCGTATATGAAATAGACCTAACACAATAAAAAAAAAGATAATAATATTGGGACAAATAACATCTCAATGTTTTAAACCATGTTATTGGTCTGGATGTTCTAGTGTTGGTCACTCTGTACACGATGTGTATCTCTGGAATTCAAATGAACCAATTTTGGAACTTTGTAGTAATTTAATTATTTTCCTATATATTCAACTTTATATGTTTTTTAAAAAAAGCTACATGTGAGCAAAAAAACAAAAAAGAGAAAGAGAAGTATCTAAAAGGTTTAAGTAAAGAAGGATTTTTATATATATAAAATACTCCATGTGGGTGTGGTTGATTGTAAAATAATTAAAGTTGAACATGTGCTACACATCTGTCTTTGTACTTATTTAAGTTTCTAATAATTTTAGTAGTAAGGGATTGACCATAAACATTAATTCGTTTTATATTGATTGTCCACTCTATTCTTTACGTATTTCTTAAGAAATTATAAATAATAAAAATAATTTTACTAATTTATGCCTTAATTGTTTTCTAAAAATTTTACAAACTTGTTAGTTTATACTTTTAATTTTTTTTAAAGGAAGTACAAAATAGAAAAAAAGTAATTAATTATTATTTGATTTTATAAATTAACAAATAATTTGAACAAAAACATTTAGTAATGTAGACATGCGAAGAGAATAAATGATAGGAATTCTTCACTAGCTGACAAGCTAAGAATCAACCATTTTACAAAAAAAAATATGAAACAAAAAAGTGCCTTATATAAAGTTCACATACTCATTTTTTAACGAGTATTTTAGTCATACAGTTAATTGACTATCTGAAGTTTTAATAATAAAAATATTTTAAATTCTCTTTAATATACAAGTTATTGACGAGAGTTCGATTTTCTATTAAATAATTAATAAAAAGGAAAAAAGAAAGGTCCAATGATTAATATTTTATTTTCATTTCATTTCTTCTGATTTTTATGTCAGGGATTCGACCAAACAAAAAAAATGCTAAACCTTAACTTGATTCTATTATTTTTTGAAAATATCTTGAGCCATTAGTGATGGCAAGTTAAAAGAAAACAAATTAAATAAGAAAACCTTGTTATGTTCACAAATTACAATTTTTTAGCCAACTTAATTAGGCCCGCCCTTTACGTGAGAAGAAAATAATCAGCACTAATTTGTTAAACAATGGCAAAACTAACTACTCAATAAAACTACATTAAGTAGCATCAAAATCAAGTACTTGGATTCCAAGTTCCTAGCTACTAAATATATGCTCTTTCCGTTTTTTTTTACTGGTCATATTTTGCTTTTTGAGAGTCAATTTGATTATTATATTTTAAAATATAGGTTAAAATTTAAATAATTTAATTCTCGAAAAAACAAAACGTAACAAGTAAAAAGAAACGGAGGAATATATTTGATAGTTTAATGATGATAATTAATAATTATAATGGGAAGCGGGAACTAATTTATTTAGTCAATGTTAGAGATCCAATGCTTATAGATCTACACCGACTAATTATTTAGTCAAATATTAGATTTGATTTTTCTTCCTTTTTATTTTGAATAAAATCATCCCTAAATTCTCGTGTCAACTTTGGGTTTGACAAACTGTAGTGGTCTTTTATTTATTTATCATAACTATTTTCTTTTCTAAACAAAAGAAAAAAATACTTATACCTTTATTTATTTATTTTTTAAAAAAGGGTCATATAGAAAGTTATTGACTTTTTTTTTAAAAAAAAAAAGTTTTAGACCTTTTATTACTAGCCAAATTAAACCCATCTAATAGAGTAGTTGATTACTAAACAAAAGAATCTAAGTTAATGTACTCAAATTTTTAAAAATATATTTACACGACTAGGTTGCTTATTTACAGTGTAATATGTAATTTATAATAAGAGATAAACTTAGGGCAGCTTATTAGACAGATTGGACAGATAATTATGCTTAATGATTTGATTTATCGATATCGACATTTAAATATACTAATTCACTAGCCAACAAATAAGCTATCGATTGATTTAATATCAAATTATAATTAATGGGTGGTGTATTGACTCAATCATTTTGTGCTCCCTAAAAATGTAACTACAATAATTTTTAACAGGTTAACGATTTACCAATAAGAAAATTGATCTGCCCCTACTCTGATAAATCGCCAACTATAACATTTTATTCCATTCACCAACTATTAATTTGATATCCCAATATCAATAAATGAATAAGCCAATACAACTACGATTTGATTATAATCAACCAGATAAACCTCTACACGTAGCATTAATTAGTTATCTAATAAAGAAAGGTAAATAACGTACTATAAGGATTAAACTACACTGTTTAATAATTATATAAAAAAAATTATACTGTCTTACAACTTGAATTAACAAAAAGACGAAGAAATATACAGTTATTAAGAATATAAAACTTTTGATTTAGTCATATTTTGATCACTTTTGTACTACTCTACTTTATTTAAAGTCTCTTTTCTCTGATAAAAAAAAAGGAAATTTATTAAGAAGAGAGTCAATAGGGATCAGTATATTGCTTCTTTTTCTTAAATAATAAGTTGCTTAATTTTAGGGTGAATATTCTTTTTTGAATTTTAAATTTTGGTTTGATTTTTATTTGGTGAGATATTTTGAGTTTTTGAATTTTCATTATTCAGATCTTTTTCAAATTGAATATTTAAATCCCGTCTATTAAAATTATTAAGAGACATTCTTGATTATTCTCCCAACTTTTTTTTTTTTTGCAACTTTCATATTTGTATGCTATAACTATAGTTTGCTTAATTGCGCTCCATAGCAAACGTAACGTTTGCTATGGAGCATCAAATTATTTAAATTGTTGGGGGCATCAGATTTGTATAAAATCGTTGGCAGCCTCTCATTTGTATAAATCGCTGACAGTCTCTCATTTGTATAAATCGCTGGCAGTCTCTCAATTCAATTTTATGTGTTTGTATATCTGCATAAAATTTGAATTTGTATACAATTGAATCGAAATAAAACGTTTGTATATCAAATTTCTCTCTTTCTCTCTCGCTTTATACAAACACAAATTATACATTGTATTTTGTATAATCTGTGTTCGTATAAAGCGAGAAAGAGAGAAAGGCAAAAGAGAACTGGGCAGGGGAAGATTTGTATTGTATAATTATAAGTGTATAAGACGAAGATATATGTATTTGCATGTGTATATACAATTTTCTCTCGCTTTATACAAACAGAAACACAATTTATACATTTGTGTTTGTATAAAGTGAGAGAGGCGAGGGAGAGACTGGCGAGCGAGTGAGGGAGAGTGGCGAGCGAGAATTCCAGGGAGAGAGGTGAATGTCAACAGTTTGCTACGGATTACAATTAAATCAAATTGTGGTTATAACATTTAATTTGAATTAATAATTTCCTATTATATACAATTTTCTCTCTTTTTTTACACCATCTTTTTATTGAAATTTGCTTGCATTTCTTTTAACATAATCAATTGTTTAGTTTAAATTGAATCGATTTTTTTTTAAAAAAAAATAATAATATAGTTTTGCTAGGAGATTATGCTATGATGGCAAACCAAAATTAGTATTGAAGAAAAGAGTGTAATATTCTTTATCTTCACACTCTAAGAATAACTTGTCTAATTTCACCAATAATTCACCATTATCTTTCTTTTTATCATCTAGCGTCAAATATAACATTTCTTTTTTCTTAAATGACCATACTATTATTGCTAGCGTTTCCCCCCTTCATTTTAATAATTTCACTTTACCTCCTTAAACTTCAAAACAAGAGACAAAATACCTAAAAACATTGTCTATATAAACAATGTCACTTTATTATGCATTTTTTTGCAAAGTTAAAAGTTGAAACTATACTTTCCTTAGTTCTTTCATCTTTGCTTTTATTTTCTTATTTTTTTGTTACTAGAAAAAGTGAACAACTTATTCCTGAACTTGCTTCATCCTAGTGCTAACATGCATATTCTAGTTAGTGTTTAACTTTTATGTAATAATAGTGTAAGATAAGTTTTATTCTATGAATTCAATAAGAAAAATAAAAACAACTTCAAGTAAGTAACTTATCTATAAAAAGTGAAATTCACAACTAATAAAACAAGTCAAGTTATCTGATATAACAAACTAAAATACAATGACGGTGTGAATTTTTCCTATATTGCTATATATACTCGGAGTGTTCCCACAAATAATTAATGGTGCAATTATATACACACTTTATTGTGCAAATAAAAGGTATACATAGTGGTCCTCCAACCTTATAAACTCAAGCAATATAAGGTTCTTGAGAGTGATATAAACAAGGAAATTAATGAACTTTGAATAGTATGCTACAAACATCTTTTATTATATATAGTAAAATAAAACATTTTTTTATATTAAAAATAAACATAAAAATAAATATTTTTATGAGTTATTTTTAATTATCTTATAAAATAAAAATTTATAGAATGACTTGACTATCGTCTAGCTCCATATTCGATGTTGAACGTTTCAATGGACTTTAGGGTACTCATCATTACTGTCTTAATCATGATTTTGGTGCCATTATACACGTGGATGCACTTGATTGATCCTTTTCCATCGAAATTAATACTAATACTTAATTATTCATTAAAAAATACGCAATAATGTACAATATTTATTTGGAAACACTGACTAAACTAGACAGTAGATTGTCTTTCCACTTTGTAAGAACCAACGAGGAACAAACACAGTACACAAACATAATACTTCTATTAATTTTATAATTTTAATTTCCAACTCAAAAACTCCACTTGTTAATATTCTTTTTTGTGTTTCGATAACACGTCTTCAATTTCTATCTAGGGTCATTGCGTTTTGATCGTTAATTAAACTTATCTATGCATTCCATCTCTGAGTGTATAAAAATAAATATTTAAATTTGTATAAAATTAAATAAAACATATGTGTTCTATGTGAAATAATACATGTTAAGCACCATATAGGAAGCGAATTGTTATGTAAGATGTCAAGTAGAACACGTGTGTATATTTGTTCAACTCAGTGGCGGATCTAGGATTTTAAGGTTGGGGTGCTCTGAAAGCGGCAGAGTGACAAATATCAAAAAGACATGTTAAAAGTGAGATTCAAACTCGAGCTTAGCAACACTGAAAGAGCCTTAAGCACCCACCCAAGAGCCAATGGACCAATCTGATCATTTGTTCATTCGGTACTCTATGTTAATTTTATAAAAATACCTCTTAATTTCTATACAAATATATATATTCTGAGACAAGGTTGATGGGTGCTCGAGCACCTGGAGAACTCTATGTGGGTCCGCCCCTGGTTCAATTCTATACAACTTTAAGTGTCTAGTTTATGCACATTTAAAGTTGGACGACGTAGATGATAGTTGAGATCAAGTTCAATGACACGTCTATGTATTATGTTTTATATAAAAAAATAGTGATGACATAGCATCAAAATTTCTCCCACCACTAAAATGGTTTGTGGTGTAGTGGTGAGACTGTTTCACTCTTAACTAGAGATCTTGAATTTGAGTTTGAGTATGAAAAAAACTCTATTGGGAGCGTCACCCTCGAATAATCCCTATCGTGTGGGATCTGAATTTAGTCGCGACTCCAATGCGAGATCCAAAAAGTGGTTGGAAACCAAAAAGTAAAAGAAATTCTCCCACCAATATCCTACCTTCCGTTTCTCCTCTTATTGACTTGCTATATATTCTCTACTTTCCTTGTTGTTCATCTTCTTCTTCCTCAGTTCCCATAATGTTGCCATCTGAAAATTCTTCCCCAAGGAAGACATTCAAGAAACTCAGAAATTCCTTCCATTTGATCAAATCCCAAGTTGGATTTCATCATTGTAAATGGTTTTTCCTCATCATTCTCATTCAAGTCACCTTCATTCTATTCCTTGCCGGAACTTCCCCTCCGGCCATTCCCCTCCGACACCAGCACCAGCACCAGCAACAGCGCTTCCAAATCTCGAAACCTCAAAAACAGAGCATTCACCAGAAGAAACAGAGCAATGGCCAAGTTCAAATCTTGCAAGATTCAAAACCCAAAAACAAACAGCAAAAACAGAGCAAGGACCAAATTCAAATCTTGCAAGATTTAAAACCCAAAATCAACCAGCAGAAACAGTTAGTGCAAGCTAAAGAACCCCACGATGAGTGTGAATACGGGAGAGTTTATGTATACGATCTTCCAACAAAGTTCAACAAAGATCTTTTAAACAACTGTCATGATTTAGACCCATGGAGTTCTCGATGCAACGCGGTTTCAAATGGCGGTCTCGGACCAAAAGCAACTGGCCTCGACTCAATCGTACCGGAGAATCTCCGGTCTGCTTGGTACTGGACAGATATGTACTCCGCTGAAGTCATTTATCATGAAAGAATTTTGAATCACAAATGCAGAACATTAAACCCCCAAAATGCTACTGCATTTTACATCCCCTTTTATGCCGGACTTGCAATTGGGAAGATTTTATGGTTCACCACGGCGAAAGAACGAGATCGTCCAAGTGAATTGATGCTAGAATGGGTTAAAGATCAACCTTATTGGAATCAAAATCACGGGTCAGATCATTTCTTAATGCTCGGTAGATTAACATGGGCATTTCGAAGAAAAACCAATGATGATTCCGATTGGGGCACGAGTTTTCTCCGAATGCCATTGATGAAAAATGTTATTCGTTTATCTATTGAAAAGAATCCGTGGGATGATTTAGAGGTAAGTGTTCCTTATCCTACAGCTTTTCACCCTCAGTTCGAAACAGAGATCAAACAATGGCAAGATCTCGTGAGGTCACGTAATCGTTCTAGCCATTTTTGCTTCGTGGGAGCTGTGAGGAAGAAGATCAAGAATGATTTCAGAGAAGTACTGATGAATTACTGCAAGAACGAGACGGGTTCTTGCAAGATTGTGGATTGCTCCGTCACACATTGTTACGACGGAGCACCAGCAATTCTTGAAGCATTTTTGGATTCTGATTTCTGTTTACAACCAAAAGGGGATGGATTTACAAGAAGATCGATGTTCGATTGCATGATGGCAGGTTCAATTCCTGTGTATTTTTGGGAAGGAAGTTTTAAAACTCAATATGAGTGGCATTTGCCTTCGCCATCGGAGGATTATTCAGTATACATGGATCATACTGAAGTTAGAAATGATACTAAAATAATTAGAGAAGTACTCGATAAGTTCACGAAAGATGATGTGAAGAAAATGAGAGAGATTTTGATTGATGCTATGCCTAAGTATTTGTATGCAAGGTCTAATCAAGGATTAGGGAGTATTAATGATGCTTTTGATATTGCTATTGATGAAGTTTTGAAGAGATTCAAGCAACAAAGGGAACAAAAACAAAAACAAATCTTGGAGGAAACAAGAAAAGATGAAAAATCTATAGAATAAGGTACATTATTACTCAACAGGAATTGCAACCCCTCATTCTTTTACTCTTTAAAAATCAATTATTTTTTGTTTTGTTTATCATAAATCAATAAGAAATTGCAGTATTAGTAGTAAATTTTCATCATTGATATAATCCTCTTACATGTAAATTTTCATCATTGATGTAAATGTTATACATGATACTTTTTTGAGTGTCCTTGTAATTTTTGTAGTAGGAATGTAGAATTCATTCTGGAAATATAAGCAGTGTTTTGTCTTTTGAGTAGAGACTATGAGCAAAAAGCATAATGAAAAGTCATGTTCTGATTGTGGAGAGAGGAATGCGTGAAAGTGGGGTCCTTTCACTCGTGCTCACTTTCGTTTTAGAAGTCAGATTCGATTTCCAATTGACACTCAATAGAAGGAATTCTAAACCTCTAAGAGGCAAGACAAATTTAACAGTACGCCTTTCCCTTAGCGCTTTCCTCTAGGAGGGACTCAAAGAGGCGAGACAAATTTAACACTACGCCTTTCCCTTAGCGCCTCCCTCTAGGCGAGACTCACAATCAAAGAATGCACAGAGTGAAGTTGTCACCATGAACTAAGGTCATTTCATTATATATATAAAGGTTGCTAAAGATGCCTAAAATATTACATGTGCTAGTTGATTGGAGGACAATTATTATAGCCAATATATCAAGTGTCACTCTTTTAATATATATAATAATATAAAAACAAGGGAAAAAGGTGTGAAATATATACCTTTAAAATATATTATTAAATAGTGCAGGGGTAAAATGTCCTCCATAAAATTTAGTATCATAACAACAATTTCGGCCAAAATTGGAGTATTTTTCAGACCCTTTTTCTTAAAAACAATGACATCAAAGATGGCTTTGAAATAGTAACTAATTAAAGCCTTTTGTTTTTGATGAAATTAATTAACGGCTTGGTTTGCCCCTATTGTGGAATGGGAGTTTAGGTATAAAATATGGATTTTTTTGGGTACATATTATGCTTATTTTAGTGCTTGTTGACAAATAATCAAGTGATAATTACATTATAAATTAGTTGAAAATTTTAGCTAATAGAATAAAGGTAGGATTATAGTTGTCAAGTGGTCTTACTATATTACTAGCTCCAATATAAGGATATTGATATCAACTAATTAAAGTGGCCCTCAATCAAATAAAATAATTATAGATTTTAGTAGAACCTTGAAATTTACCATGTCTAAAAAGTGTGAAACAAATTACGATTGAGTTGAATTAGATTTGTTGTAAGTAATTTTTAGTACACTATTGAAAATTTTAACTAAAATATACACAAGAAAAATATAATTAGTGAGATTTTTACTAGTTCAAAATCGTTAATTAAAATTGAAAAATTTAACTAAAAAATGGAAGCTATGCAAGGAGGAGGATTTTGGATAAAAAAAAAACTTTGTAATGGAGGAATTAGAATTGACTTGAATTGGTTTTTCTTGGATTGATTACGAATATCTAATGCTATCCCTATTTGTATTTATCTAGGGATGCTTCTAGAAACTCTTCGAAACACATTTACAAAAAAGGTCTAGATAATTTTATCTTCTATCTATCTGAACAAAATTCTAGAACTTACAGATCTATTTTTAAAATAAATATCTAAGATAATAAGTCAATCTTGCCGTTTTTTAAAAATCTACAATTTTCTTTGTAATTCCAAGAAATTAACTTCAATTTTTTACACCCATTATTAACAAGTGAAAAATGTCCAAATATAATACAAATGCAGTTACCAACATAAATTTTACTTATTTATAAAGATATGCATCACAGAAGTGAGCTTCAGTTGGTTTAGGGGAAAATATAAATTATGAGCTTAAAGCCTTAGCAATGAAAATTTCAAACATATATGGAATTAAAAAGGCAAGAGAGCAAAAATACAATATATTACTCCTATGTATCATCAAATGTTGAACAAGTTTAATTTACCTTTCTTGCAAAATACTTTAGGAAAAAGTTTCAACAAAATAATTATTAGTTAACATGTATTAAACAAGATTAATGATGTAGGGTATATATAAATCCAGTTAAACGTTATATCACTAAATAATTTGAGTGATAGGAAAATTTATATGATTATTGCACTTGAAATAATATAATTACACTTAAATGTGGGTTAACTCATTTTCAACCGTTCATTTATCATCCAACCCGATTTTGATCCGTATGAAATATGAGTGGGTTGAAACTCAATCCGTTTTTGCTCAATCTACTTTCTAACACTATTAAAAATTAAATTGAGTCAAAATCTAGGGTCAAAGATTCAAAACCAACGGATTAAATCAATATTTTTAATAAAAAATTGATAATAAACTGATGGACTGTATATCGTTAGTTTGACTTAGGTTAATTCCCTAAACTGACAAATAAATAATTATCTGCCAATTCGTATCAAGTTCTTGCACGATTTACCCCAATTTTGGGGTGGTCTTCAATTTTTAGCCCTCGAATTAGTGATTTTTAGATTTTGTTCAGGCTTCTTATTTAGTGAAAATTGAAAGACATAATTTGTATTTAGCTATTCCCTTTGACTTTGAAAGGCATAACTTATGCCTAGCAAAAAAAAATTCTTTTTTTTTCAATCTCATTGGCATTTTTTATTAAGTTTTTATTACTTAAAGTACTGAAAGATCAAATTTAAAGACTATCGAGAACAATTTAAAGACAACCCTAAAATAAGGCATTCATGCGAATGACCCGGTTAATATTAGGCCAAAAATCTCACCCAAATATGAATTGTTATACATATTTGAAGTATATTATTTTTATGAGCTAAATTCGAAATCATAAATATCTCTAGTTTTTTAAAATTCCTTATCCACAAGAAAAAGCAAAGAAATAACAATAAATAGTACTAAATGGATAATAATAATGAGTGAGACAATTATGCTTACTTGGCAATTACCATTAGCCTTATCCACTCTCATATTTCATCTCTATCTTATTACTAGTATTTAAGTATTAATTATTACCATCACAACTAAAAACATAAAATCCAATCCTCAATCAAATGGACAATGGAAAATATGGAGAAAGGCCAATAATTTTTGCTATGAAAGGCCATCCAGGGACAGGTAAGAGCACACTTGCACAATCCATAGCTAAAACCCTCAAATGTCCTCTTATAGACAAAGATCACTTCAAAGATTGCACTAAACCTCTTCAACAAATCACTAAAGCCACAAAACTCATCAATGACCTATCATACGATGTCATGTGGCGAGTCGCCTCCGCTCAGCTAGACTTAGGTCTGAGCGTGGTGATCGACTCGCCACTCTCCCGTCGAGCTCACCTCGACCGGATCATTGAGATCGCGGATCGTAGTGGGGCTCGGGTTGTTGTAGTGGAGTGCAAGCCGAGGGATGAAGCCGAGTGGCGTAGGCGGCTCGAGCGGAGGAGTGAGCTGGTGGAATATGGCTCAAGCTGGCATAAGCCGTCCACGTGGCAAGAGATGGAGAAGTTGTTGGAAGGGTATGAAGGGTGTTGGGATTATGATGTTGGGGTGGAGGTTCCA
>JAJOOS010000767.1:0-18968 GCA_029582725.1 Solanum chiquidenum | reverse complement strand
ACCCACACATTTCTTCAACAAAGAAATGTGAAAGACTGGATGAATTGCTACTAGTTCTGCTGGCAACTCAAACTCATAAGACACTTTACCAACCCTTTCCAAGATCCTGTAAGGACCTACATATCTAGGGTTTAAACTTCCCTTTCTTTCCAAATCTCATCACCCCCTTCATAAGTGACACTTTCAGGAAAACCTAATCATCAATCTCAAACTCTAAGTCCCTCCACCTCACATCCCCATATTACTTCTGACCACTCCGAGCTGTCTTAAGTCTATCTTTGATGAGCTAAAAAATTTCCATAGTATGATGAACCGAATTTGGCCCTAACAAGGCTGCTTCACCTACATCAAACTAAACAACTGCAGATCTACATCTACACCCATACAATTCCTCATAAGGGGACATCTGAATACTAGAATAATAACTATTATTGTAGGCAAACTCTATAAGAGGAAGATGATCATCTCAACTACCCTTAAAGTCCATCACGCAACCTCTCAACATGTCCTCAAGGGACTGAATGGTACACCCTGCCTGACCATCCATTTGTGGATGAAATGTTGTGCTGAGATATACGTGGTACCAAGAACTTTCTGAAACGACTTCTAGAAATGATAGTTATATTGAGGACCTCTATCGGAAATGATAGACAAAAGAACCCCATGCAACCTGGCTATCTAATTAATGTAAAGCTTGGCGTAGTCCTTCGTGAAATTTATAGTCTTAACAGCCAAAAAGTGAGAGGACTTAGTAACTCTGCGTACTATTACCCAAATGTAGTCAGGTTGTCTGCGAGTATGAGGTAAACCTGTAATGAAGTCAACGTTGATCACTTACCACTTCCATGTAGGGATGTTAATCTCTTGAGTCATACCTCCTGGTTTCTGAGGTTCTACCTTCACCTGTTGAAAATTAGGACACTTAGCCACAAAATCTGCTATATCCCTCTTCATTCCATTCCCCCAAAAGAGTTCCTGCAGCTCATGGTACATCTTGGTGGCACCTGGATGGATCGAACACCTCGAGTTATGGGCTTCTGTAAGGATCTGTTGTCTCAACTCACCCACCTTAGGAACACTTAAACTTCACATCCACACTTTCTAATAGTACTATAGATGCTGGATCACCCACACATTTCTTCAACAAAGAAATGTGAAAGACTGGATGAACTTCTACTAGTTCTGCTGGCAACTCTAACTCATTAGCCACTTTACCAACCCTTTCCAAAATCCTGTAAGGACCTAAATATCTAGGGTTTAAGCTTCCGTTTAAGGCAAATCTCATCACTCCCTTCATAGGTGACACTTTAAGGAAACCCTAATCATTAATCATAAACTCTAAGTCCCTCCTTTTCACATCCCTATAATACTTCTGATGACTCCGAGCTGTCTTAAGTCTATCTCTGATGAGCAAAAAAATTTCCATAGTATGATGAACCAAATCTAGACCTAGCAACGCTGCTTCACCTACCTCAAACCAACCAACTTGAGATCTACATCTACGCCCATACAATTCCTCATAAGAGGCCATCTAAATACTAGAATAATAACTATTATTGTAGGCAAACTCTATAAGAGAAAGATGATCATCCCAACTACCCTTAAAGTCCATCACGCAACCTCTCAACATGTCCTCAAGGGACTGAATTGTACACCCTGCCTGGCCATTCGTTTGTGGATGAAATGTTGTGCTGAGATTTACGTGGTACCAAGAACTTTCTGAAACGACTTCTAGAAGTGATGGTTATATTGAGGACCTCTATTAGAAATGATAGACAAAAGAACCTCATGCAACCTGGCTATCTAATTAATGTAAAGCTTGGCGTAGTCCTCCGCGAAATTTATAGTCTTAACAGCCAAAAAGTGAGAGGACTTAGTAACTCTGCATACTATTACCCAAATGGAGTCAGGTTGTCTGCTAGGATGAGGTAAACCTGTAATGAAGTCAATGTTAATCACTTACCACTTCCATGTAGGAATGTTAATCTCTTGAGTCATACCTCCTGGTTTCTGATGTTCTACCTTCACATGTTGACAATTAGGACAATTACCCACAAAATCTGCTATATCCCTCTTCATTTCATTCCACCAAAAGATTTCTTGAACCTCATAGTACATCTTGGTGGCACCTGGATGGATTGAATACCTCGAGTTATGGGTTTCGGTAAGGATCTGTTGTCTAAACTCACCCATATTAGGAACACATAAACTTCACATCCACACTTTCTAATGGTACTATAGATGCTGGATCACCCACACATTTCTTCAACAAAGAAATTTGAAAGACTGGATGACATGCTCTTAGTTTTGCTGACAACTCTAACTCGTAGGCCACTTTGCCAACCCTTTCCAAGATCCTGTATGGACCTACATATCTAGGGTTTGAGCTTCCAATTCTTTCCAAATGTCATCACCTCTTTCATAGGTGACACTTTCAGAAAAACCTAATCATCAATATCAAACTCTAAGTCCCACCTCTTCACATCCCCATAATACTTCTAACGACTCCAAGCTGTCTTAAGTCTATCTCTGATGAGCTAAATTTTTTCCATAGCATGACGAACCGAATATGGCCCTAGAAAGGCTGCTTCACCTATCTCAAACCAACTAACTGGAGATCTACATCTACGCACATACAGTGCCTCATAACGGGCCATTTGAATACTATAATAATAACTATTATTGTCAGCGAACTCTATAAGAGAAAGGCGATCATCCCAACTACCCTTAAAGTCGATCACGCAACCTCTCAATATGTCCTCTAGGGACTGAATGGTACACCCGGCCTGACCATCCGTTTGTGGATGAAATGTTGTGCTGAGATTTACCTGGTACCAAGACCTTTTTGAAACGACTTCTAGAAATGAGAGGTAAATTGAGGACCTCTATCTGAAATGATAGACAAAAGAACCCCATACAACCTGACTATCTAATTAATGTAAAGCTTGGCGTAGTCTTCCGCCAAATTTTTAGTCTTAACAACCAAAAAGTAAGAGGACTTATTAACTCTGTGTACTATTACCCAAATGGAGTCATGTTGTCTCCAAGTATGAGGTAAGCATGTAATGAAGTCCATGTTGATCACTTACCACTTCCATGTAGGAATATTAATCTCTTGAGTCATACCTCCTGGTTTCTGAGGTTCTACCTTCACCTGTTGAAAATTAGGACACTTAGCCACAAAATCTGCTATATATCCCTCTTCATGCCATTCCACCAAAAGACTTCCCGCAGCTCCTGGTACATCTTGGTGGAACCTGGATGGATCGAATACCTCGAGTTATGGGCTTCTCTAAGGATCTGCTGTCTCAACTCACCCACCTTAGGAACACATAAACTTCACATCCACACTTTCTAATGGTACTATAGATGCTGGATCACCCACACATTTCTTCAACAAAGAAATGTGAAAGACTGGATGAATTGCTACTAGTTCTGCTGGCAACTCAAACTCATAAGACACTTTACCAACCCTTTCCAAGATCCTGTAAGGACCTACATATCTAGGGTTTAAACTTCCCTTTCTTTCCAAATCTCATCACCCCCTTCATAAGTGACACTTTCAGGAAAACCTAATCATCAATCTCAAACTCTAAGTCCCTCCACCTCACATCCCCATATTACTTCTGACCACTCCGAGCTGTCTTAAGTCTATCTTTGATGAGCTAAAAAATTTCCATAGTATGATGAACCGAATTTGGCCCTAGCAAGGCTGCTTCAGCTAAATCAAACTAAACAACTGGAGATCTACATCTACACCCATACAATTCCTCATAAAGGGCATCTGAATACTAGACTAATAACTATTATTGTAGGAAAACTCTATGAGAGGAAGGTGATCATCCCAGCTACGCTTAAAGTCGAACATGCAACCTTTCAACATGTCATCTAGGGAATGAATGGAACACCCTACCTGACCATCCGTTTGTGGATGAAATGTTGTGCTGAGATTTACCTGGTACCAAGACCTTTCTGAAATGACTTGTTGAAATGAGAGGTAAATTGAGGACCTCTATCTGAAATGATAGACAAAAGAACCTCATGCAACCTGACTATCTAATTAATGTAAAGCTTGGCGTAGTCCAACGCCAAATTTGTAGTCTTAACAGCCAAAAAGTGAGAGGACTTAGTAACTCTGTCTACTATTACCCAAATGGAGTCATGTCGTATGCGAGTATGAGGTAAGACTGTAATGAAGTCCATGTTGATCACTTACCACTTCCATGTAGGAATGTTAATATTTTGAGTCATACCTCCTGGGTTTTGATGTTCTACCTTCACCTGTTGACAATTAGGACAGTTAGCCACAATCTCTGCTATATCCCTCTTCATGCCATTCCACCAAAAGAGTTCCCGTAGCTCGTGGTACATCTTGGCAGCACCTGGATGGATCGAATACCTCGAGTTATGGGCTTCTATAAGGATCTGTTGTCTAGACTCACTCACCTTAGGAACTCATAAACTTCACATCCACACTTTCTAATGGTACTATAGATGCTGGATCACACACATATTTCTTCCACAAAGAAATGTGAAAGGTTGGATGAACTGCTACTAGTTCTGCTGACAACTCTAACTCATAAGTCACTTTACCAACCCTTTCCAAGATCCTGTTAGGACCTACATATTTAGGATTTGATATTCCCTTTCTTTCCAAATCTCATCCCCCACTTCATAGGTGACACTTTCAGGAAAACCTAATCATCAATATCAAACTCTAAGTTCTTTCTCCTCACATCCCCATAAGACTTCTAATCACTCCGAGTTGTATTAAGTCTATCTCTGACGAGTTAAAAAAATTCCTTAGCATGAACAACCGAATATGGCTCTACCAAGGCTGCTTCACCTACCTCAAACCAACCAACTGGAGATCTACATCTACGCCTATACAATGCCTCATAAGAGGCCATCTGAATACTAGAATAGTAACAATTATTGTAGGCGAACTCTATAAGAGGTAGGTGATCATCCCAACTACCATTAAAGTCGATCACACAACCTCTCAACATGTTCTCTAGGGACTGAATTGTACACCCTGCCTTACCATCCGTTTGTGGATGAAATGTTGTGCTGAGATTTACCTGGTACCAAGAACTTTCTAAAACGACTTATAGAAATGAGAGGTAAATTGAGGACCTCTATCAGAAATGATAGACAAAAGAACCCCATGCAACCTGACTATCTAATTAATGTAAAGCTTGGCGTAGTCCTCCCCCTAATTTGTAGTCTTAACAGCCAAAAAGTGAGAGGACTTAGTAACTCTGTCTACTATTAACCAAATGGAGTCATTTCGTCTGCGAGTATGAGGTAAGCCTGTAATGAAATCCATGTTGATCACTTACCCCTTTCATGTAGGAATGTTAATCTTTTGAGTCACACCTCCTGGTTTTTGATGTTCTACCTTCACCTATTGAAAATTAGAACACTTAGCCACAAATTCTGCTATATCCCTCTTCATGCCATTCCACCAAAAGACTTCCCGCGGCTCATGGTACATCTTGGTGGCACCTGGATGGATCGAATACCTCGAGTTATGGGCTTCTGTAAGAATTTATTGTCTCAACTCACCCACCTTAGGAACACATAAACTTCATATCCACACTTTCTAATGCTACTATAGATGTTGGATCACCCACACATTTCTTCAACAAAGAAATGTGAAAGACTGGATGAACTGCTACTAGTTCTGCTGGCAACTCTAACTCATAAGCCACTTTACCAACCCTTTCCAAGATCGTGTAAGGACCTACATATCTAGGGTTTGAGCTTCCCTTTCATGTCAAATCTCATCACCCTCTTTATAAGTGACACTTTCAGCAAAACCTAATCATCAATCTCAAACTCTAAGTCCCTTCTCCTCACATCCCTATAATACTTCTGACGATTCCGAGCTGTCTTAAGTCTATCTCTAATGAGGTAAAAAATTTCCATAGTATGATGAACCGAATCTGGACCTAGCAAGGCTGCTTCACCTACCTCAAACCAACCAACTTGAGATCTACATCTACGCCCATACAATTCCTTATAAGGGGCCATTTAAATACTAGAATAATAACTATTATTGTGGGCAAACTCTATAAGAGGAAGGTGATCATCCCAACTACCCTGAAAGTCGATCACACAGCCTCTGAACATGTACTCTAGTGACTGAATGGTACACCCTGCCTGACCATCCGTTTGTGGATGAAATGTTGTGCTTAGATTTACCTGGTACCAAGTCCTTTCTGAAACGACTTCTAGAAATGAAATATTAATTAAGGACCTCTATCTGAAATGATAGACAGATGAACCCCATGCAACCTGACAATCGAATTAATGTAAAGCTTGGCGTAGTCCTCCGCCAAATTTGTAGTCTTAACAGCCAAAAAGTGAGAGGACTTAGTAACAATGTGTACTATTACCCAAATGGAGTCATGTTGTCTGCGAGTATGAGGTAAGCCTGTTATGAAGTCAATGTTAATTACTTACCACTTCCATGTAGGAATGTTAATCTCTTGAGTCATACCTCCTGATTTCTGATATTCTACCTTCACCTGTTGACAATTAGGACAATTACCCACAAAATCTGCTATATCCCTCTTCATGTCATTCCACCAAAAGACTTCCCGCATCTCATGGTACATCTTGGTGGCACCTGGATGGATCAAATACCTCAAGTTATGGGCTTCTCTAAGGATCTGTTGTCTGAACTCACCCATCTTAGGAACACATAAACTTCACATCCACACTTTCTAATGGTACTATAGATGCTGGATCACCCAGAAAATTCTTTGAAAGACTGGATGACGTGCTCCGAGTTGTGCTGACAACTCTAACTCGTAAGCCACTTTACCAACCCTTTCCAAGATCATGTAAGGACCTAAATATCTAGGGTTTGAGGTTCCGTTTCATGCCAAATCTCATCACCCCCTTAATAGGTGACACTTTCAGGAAAACCTAATCATCAATCTCAAACTCTAAGTCCTTCCTCCTCACATCCCTATAATACTTCTGACGACTCCGAGCTGTCTTAAATCTATATCTGATGAGGTAATTGTTTTCCATAGTGTGATGAACCGAATCTGGCCCTAGCAAGGCTGCTTCACCTACCTCAAACCAACAACCTGGAGATCTACATCTACGCCCATACAGTGCCTCATAAGGGGACATCTGAATACTAGAATAATAACTATTATTGTAAGCGAACTCTATAAGAGTAAGGCGATCATCCCAACTACCCTTAAAGTCGATCACGCAACCTCTCAATATGTCCTCTAGGGACTGAATGGTACACCCTGCCTGACGATCCGTTTGTGTATGAAATGTTGTGTTGAGATTTACCTGATACCAAGACCTTTTTGAAACGACTTCTAGAAATGATAGTTATATTGAGGACCTCTATCAGAAATGATAGACAAAAGAACCCCATGCAACCTGGCTATCTAATTAATGTAAAGCTTGGCGTAGTCCAACGCCAAATTTGTAGTCTTAACAGCCAAAAAGTGAGAGGACTTAGTAACTCTGTCTACTATTACCCAAATGGAGTCATGTCGTCTGTGAGTATGAGGTAAGCCTGTAATGAAGTCTATGTTGATCACTTACCACTTCCATGTAGGAATGTTAATATTTTGAGTCATACCTCCTAGTTTTCGATGTTCTACCTTCACTTGTTAACAATTAGGACAGTTAGCCACAAAATCTTCTATATCCCTCTTCATGACATTCCACCAAAAGACTTTCCGCAGGTCGTGGTACATCTTGGTGGCACCTGGATTGATCGAATACCTTGAGTTATGGGCTTCTGTCAGGATCTGTTGTCTCAACTCACCCACCTTAGGAACTCATAAACTTCACATCCACACTTTCTTATGGTACTATAGATGTTGGATCACCCACATATTTCTTCAACAAAGAAATGTGAAAGACTAGATGAACTGCTACTATTGCTGCTGACAACTCTAACTCATAAGCCACTTTACCAACCCTTTCCAAGATCCTGTAAGGACCTACATATGTAGGTTTTGAGCTTCCCTTTCTTGCCAAATTTCATCCTCCCCTTCATAGGTGACACTTTTAGGAAAACCTAATCATCAATCTCAAACTCTAAGTCCTTCCTCCTCACATCCCCATAAGACTTCTGACGACTCCGATCTATCTTAAGTCCATCTCTGATGAGCTAAAAAATTTCCATAGCTTGATGAACCGAAAATGGCCCTACCAAGGCTAATTCACCTACCTCAAACCAACGAACTGGAGATCTACATCTACTCCCATACAATGCCTCATTAGGGGCCACATGAATACTAGAATAATAACTATTATTGTAGGTGAACTCTATAAGAGGAAGTTGATCATGCCATATACCCTTAAAGTCGATCACGCAACCTCTCAACATGTACTCTAGGGACTGAATGGTACACCCTGCCTGACCATCCATTTGTGGATGAAATGTTGTGCTGAGATATACGTGGTACCAAGAACTTTCTGAAACGACTTCTAGAAATGATAGTTATATTGAGGACCTCTATCAGAAATGATAGACAAAAGAACCCCATGCAACCTGGCTATCTAATTAATGTAAAGCTTGGCGTAGTCCTCCGCCAAATTTGTAGTCTTAACAGCCAAAAAGTGAATGGACTTAGTAACTCTGTCTACTATTACCCAAATGGAGTTATGTCGTCTGCGAGTATGAGGTAAGCATGTAATGAAGTCCATGTTGATCACTTACCACTTATATGTAGGAATGTTAATCTCTTGAGTCATACCTCCTGGTTTCTGAGGTTCTACCTTCACCTGTTGAAAATTAGGACACTTAGCCACAAAATCTGCTATATCCCTCTTCATGCCATTCCCCCAAAAGAGTTCCTGCAGCTCATGGTACATCTTGGTGGCACCTGGATGGATCGAATACCTCGAGTTATGGGCTTCTGTAAGGATCTGTTGTCTCAACTCACCCACCTTAGGAACACATAAACAACCCTGATAGCGAAGCACACCATCTCCCCCATGGGAGAAAACCTCATCTTTCTGCTGATCAACTGCACCCTTTAATTGATGCAATATAGGATCACTGTCTTGTTTTTCCTTAACCTCTGCTACCAATGAAGATTCTGACCCATTCTGAACTGTCACACCATCATCTGATATGTTCGTAAGGCAAACTCCTAAGCGAGCAAGCCGGTGAACATCTTTTGCCAACTCCTTCCTTTCTTCCTCAACATGCACTACCCAAAGATAGTATGCTAAGAGCGTCAACTACTACATTGGCCTTATAAGGATGGTAAAGCACATTTATGTCATAGTCTTTGAGGAATTCAAGACATCTCCTCTGGTGAAGGTTCAACTCTTTCTGGGTTAAAACATTCTGAAGACTTTTATGGTCTATGAACACATCTACATGAACACCATATAAGTAATGTCTCTAAATCTTTAGAGCGAATACTACAGCTGCAAGCTCAAGGTCATGAGTTGGATAGTTCTTCTCATACACCTTAAGTTGTCTAGAAGCATACGCTATAACCTTACCTTGTTGCATCAACACACAACTTAGGCCGACTCTGGATGCATCACAATAGATCACATAACCATTTGAACCCTTTGGTAAAGTCAAAACAGGACTTCAAGTAAAACTAGTTTTCAGTTCTGCAAAGTTATTCTCACACTCATCTGACCACTGAAACTTAACCATTTTCTGAGTCAGCTTAGTTAATGGAGAAGCTTTGGATGAAAATCCTTCCATAAACCTTCTGTAATAAAAAGCTAAACCTAAGAAACTTCTAATATTTGTTGCAGAGGTGGGTCTGGGCCATTGCTTCACTGCCTCTATTTTCTGAGAATCCACTCAGATCCCTTCGCCAGACACTATATGCCCCAGGAAAGTAATTGATTGTAACCGAAACTCACATTCGCTAAACTTAGCGAATAACTAACAATCCTTAAGAGTTTGAAGGATAACCCTAAAATGAGTCACATGATCTTCCTCATTCCTAGAGTAAATGAGGATATCATCAATAAAGACGATAACGAACAAGTCCAAATATTGCTTGAACAACCTGTTCATTAAATCCATGAAAGTTGCAGGAGCGTTGGTTAGTCAAAATGACATAACTACAAATTCATATTGACCATACCGAGTTCTGAAGGTTGTTTTTGGGATGTCACTCTCTCTGACTATGAGCTCATGATAACCGGATATGAGGCATCTTCAAAATATGACTAGTACCCTGAAGTTAGTCGAGCAAGTCATCAATCATAGGGATAGGGTACTTATTCTTGATTGTGACTTTTTTCAACTACCGATAGTCAATGCACATCCTGAGAGAACCATCTTTGTTTTTCATGAACAACACTGGTGCACCCCATGGGAAAAATAATGGGTCAAATGAAGCCCTTATCTAGAAGGTCTTTCAATTGCTCTTTCAATTCTTAAGCTCAGTTGGATCCATTCTGTAAGGAGGAATCAAAATAGGCTGGGTATCTGGAAGGAGATCAAATTGAAAGTCATTTCCCTTTCGGGAGGGACTCTGGGAAGATCTTATGAAAACACTTCTGGAAACTTATTTACTACTGGAACTGACTCAAGAGTTGGGGTTTCGAAGCTGGAATCCTTAACCCGAACTAGGTGATAGAGATACCCTTTAGAGATCATCTTTCTAGCCTTAAGGTAAGAGATAAATCAACCCATATGAACTGAGCTACTACACTCAACCGACCCGCCCTGCTAAAGAAGATCGATGCAAAGGTTAGCTTTCACCACCCCTATCTACGTGCCAGTGAAGATTGCTTCCAATGATCGGGAAATAAAAAATATAAAAAACATTGCTATATTTTTCCATTCTAAGACTGGCTCATTTGGAAATTAAAAATGAACGATCCTAGTCCAACAATTGACTGAGGCATAACAGGAATCTAACCAATCCATGCCTAGAATGACATCAAAGTCTACTAGCTCTAACTCTACAAGATCTGCTGAGGTAACTTTCTGAGAAACTGTGACAGGTCAATTTTTGTATACCCGTCTATCTATAACTGGGTCACCAACTAGAGTAGAGACTGCGAAGGGTTCTGAGATTTCTGGACTGACACCAAAGTTTACTACTATATATGGAGTTACAAAGGAAAGAGTAACCCCTGGATCTAACAAAACATAAACATCTAAATGAAAGACTTGTAACGTACCAGTGACCATATCAGGAGAATCTTCCTGGTGCTGGCGAGCCTGGAGAGCATACAACATGTTATGGCGTTGACGGCCACCTGTACTAGATGAAGTACCCCATTGAGTTGGGCGAACTTCTGGTGTTGTTGCAGCTTTAGACTGAGCCATATTAGTGTTACCTCATTGTCCCTATTTAGAAGAAGGGAAATCTCTCAACTTGTGGCCAGTCTGACCACAACCAAAACATCCTTCCTTGCCTGCAAGACACTCACCCAGATGGTTCTTACCACACTTTGGACAAGTTAACTAGGTTCTGGTACCTGAAACACTCCACTGAGACTTAGAGCCTGATTCCCTACCTTTCTGATCCTGTCAAAACCTGAGGGATGGAGCACTAGCTGATGAAGGTGCTGGGGCTGAAGATTTCTGCTGAAACTGTGAGTGATTTCCACCACCCAATTTCTGCTGAGAGTACTCATAGTTCCCTATTCTAGCCTTTTGGTTATCCTTAGCTAGTTCTCTAAGCTTATCTCCCTTAACCTGCTGAGCATAAGTCATGGGCCTATAGATGTTCATATCGTCTAACAACATCGCATTTCTGCACTCATGTCTTCACCAAGTCAGATACCCCAAATAGGAACTTACTTATTTGTTCCCTCAGATCCGCAACTATATGTGGAGCATACCTGGAGAGCTGGGTGAACTTAAGCCCGTACTCTTGGACTGACATAGAACCTTGTTTCAAATTCATAAATTCCTGAGCCTTGGCCTCCCTTAACTCTCTTGGGAAGAACCTGTGCATAAAAGCTTTGATAAAACACTCCCAAGTCACAGGAGCTGGATTCTCTCCACTGTTTTCCTTCTACTGCGTGAACCATATGTGAGCCACGTCCATAAGCTGGTAGGATGCCAACTCCACCCTATCATTTCCAGTCATTTGCATCACTCCAAAGATTTTCTTGACCTCATCAATGAAGTTCTGGGGGTCTTCACCAACTTGCAACCCTAGAAACTCAAGAGGATTCATCCTAACAAAAGCATGGACCCTAGCTGCCACTGATCTACCACTAGTATTTGAAAGGACTAGAACCTGCTGATTGTTCTGGTTAGCACTACTCTGAGCCAAAATCTAAATTGCATTTCAAAACTCTGCATTCGAAACCTCATGTTCTGTGACTGGAAGAACTGTGTTAGCGTTGCAGGCATTAGCATTCCTTGTGTAACCTCTATGAGGAGGCATGATCTGAAACACATAACATTGAGTTAGAAAGGAGATCATACACACGCACGATAAGAATAACAATAAAGTGAAGTATTTTTCCTAAAACACTTCGTAGCCTCCCCCACATAGGTGTGGCACACTTCACACTCATGGAAGGGACTCCACTTAGTGAGGCTTTTCATACATTCTAGGACTCTTAAACCTAATTCTCTGATACCAAGTTTGTCATACCCTGAGGCCATCCATTTGACGTAAATACGGGACCTAGGATCACGAGTGCCCCAAGCTAACCCTGAGCTGGCATATCATAAGCATAATTAAACAAATACTGAGGGAAAGCTAAAAAAAAATATAAACTAAATGATGGGGATTACCGATGAGACCACAAATTGGACTCATTTAGGGCTTTATTTTAATACAAATAGTGTCCTCAAATGCTTATATTATCTCAATATCTGATGAAAACCTTTAAGTTTCAGGTATTTGAAGTTTGAAGGAATGCATGGACACTACTTCGCAAAAAGGAATGAAAGGCTAAAAAGAAAAAGAAAATGAAGGGCTAAGGATCGCCGAGTTCACTTGGCAAATCGCCTAAGGGTCTCACTTCGCCTTTTGTTCTAGTGCGATGAGTCCTGAAGGAAAGGATCAAGTCGGCGGGAAAAGGAAGCAGTCGGTGGATCGTCAAAAAGGTCCACGAAGCAGTACTATGTTGCCCAATGATCCAGATCACGACAATGCCGAAGGATGGTGCAAGACGGCGAAGAACTACACCAAAGGGCGAATCGCCGATCCGAATTGATCGACGATTCAGACTAATGTCTCCGAGTGATCCGCCGCAATATAGATTTTTGAAAACTATAAATACTTTTAGAGAATTATAACTGATCAGTTTTTATCAGATTATAGTATCATATTTTTTATCAGCTTTTAGATTTAGTACTATTTTTATCTTACTCTCAAGTTTGTAAGAGTTTGAAGACTTGAAGAAGAAGAGGGTTTCATCTCTTCCAATGTGGAAGTTGGTCTCTTGGATTCTTCTTTCTTTGGTTAAATCAAGACTTATTTCTCAATACCCATTTGATTTCAACATCATTGAAGTTATAAATCTCTATCTCTTGATGTGTGGCTAAAAACCCCCATTCTTGGGGTGTGATTTAGCAAATATGTGTTGATATTATTCTTGGGTCTTGCTTGTTGATAGGTTAGATGTATTTTAATGGTGATTTCACCTAGTGGTTGTGGTTTAAATTAATGGGTTTGTAGTTGCAAATACAAAGACACCCATGTGTTTTCGGCTAGCCCGAGAGGGAGGTCGCGAAACCAAAACCACAAGACTGATGGCCTAAGGAGTGGGTCAACATGAGGTTCATCTCGAGAGGGTGATCCCTAGTCCCATATCTTAACACTCAGCTCGAGAGAGTGAGTGGGGTAAGGTGTAGGCTGATCTTCATGCGGCGAATGGGTGTCTGAGAGGAACACATTTGACACGGGTTAAGTTGCCCGAGAGGGAATTTATTTCCACCTAAAGCTTAGCCTAGTCACTATTATCTTGCAAATTTCCTATCTAAAGCATGTACCCAACTATTTATTTCAACTTGTGTTGCGGTCAGACCCCAAGAACTCTTCCCCATACTTGATTTCTTTGTTATTTTTGTTGATTTTGCTAAACTTGTGACAAAACCCCTAAATCGATATTTGACACTTTAGTGTCCCCCTTTAATTTACAATGGTTTTAATCGTTAATGTCTTTAGCTACGACTAGTTAGAACCAAATTTTATTTTTCTATTAATTCTCAAAAACCGCTCCCTTGGGACACGACCCCAACCCCTAGTTAGGTTACTATATTATCAACGATCATTGACACTCGAACCGTAGGTAAGTGTCGTTGGTCACGATAAGCAATCAAAATGGCGTCACTGCCAGGAGTGGTGTTACTTGAGAATTCTTAGTTAAGTAGAATTTGTGATTCTTGCTAATTTTAGTTTTACTAATCTAAATTGTAGTTATTTTTTTACTCGTTTGAATATCAGCATAGGAACTAGGGATGGAAAATCATTATGGATATCACACGGATCATCACATTATGAAACTATTGAACCTCAGGGACATCCTCCTGACATGCAAACTGGTAGAGGATGAAACAATTCAGGAAATGTGGCTGAAGTTTCAAACGGTGCTGCAACCATGCCCATCTCACGGGATGACTGACAAGGGGCTACTGGAATGCTTCTATAAGGGTCTAGGACCCGAGAATAGAAGTATAGCTGATCAACTCTGTGAGGGCGGTATGCTACACCAGCCCTATGAATTTGTAGCAAAACTCCTTGATGGCATGGTAGAAGCCAACAAAGAAGCAAAAGGAAAGCAGGAGTGGGATGCACTAGTCACCCAGTTGGATGTTCTATCCACTAGAGTAACGGAATTGGATGTACAATCCAATGGAAAAGAAAAGCACTCCTCTCTTCGAGAATCTAAACATGGAAAGAAGAAGAGAGGTGTGTAGGATGATGAAGGTTTGTCACTCATTCAACAAAAAAATTAAGGACCATGAGAAGATGTTGAATGAGATGAAGGAGAACATCAAAATGCTAAACGAAGCGTCAACCTCTCATTCCATGACTATTTAGCTGCAGGATGCTCAAATTTTCCATTTGATATCAGTTCATTACCCACCATTCGCTGAGGACTCGCCTAATAACAAGATGGGCGACTCCAAAAATGAAAAATAGTTACTGACATGCATCGTGCCACGATGTTAACTAAGGCGTTGTTTGGGAGGCAACCCAAAACCCCTTACTATTTTATATTTACGTATTGGTAAAATAATGATGTGTTGCGGTATAGGTTGAAATGTGAAAAGTGCTCAAAAAGTGCAGGGTGACAAGCAGCAGATCCAAATGGCGAGTCGCTGAAGAGGTCGGTGAACTCGTCCTTGTCCGCCTTTTGACCCCAATTACTTCCAAAGTTGAATCTTGTAAAACTCGGCGAGCATGTGAACTAATTGGCGCATCGTCGACTCTGTTAGCGATCACGATGGTGACCACCCTTTGAACTCCAAGTTTACTAGAAAGTTCTGTAAAACTCGGTGAAACAAGAGATTTCTCGGTGACACGCCAATTGGTTCGGCGATTTAGACTAATATCGATGAGTACGCAGTAATTGGACGACACTTGAGTAAAACTGAAGCAAGGTGGCTGTGAAGCATTCAAGAAAGTGGGTTGAAAATAGTCGTGTTGGGTTGTTTAGCGGTGTTGTAGAGAGCTTGTTAAATTACTCAATGACTCGCTTAACGTCACCACCTCGCCTTCTTTTTAATGCTAAAATCTTAGAAGGTCTACACCCAAAAGTTGCACAAGGACCATCCCGCCCTGACAGATGGAGCAACCGCATAGCCATGATCACTTCTCTACCTCCCTTTTTGTCCTACTTATTTTTAGTTTTGGGTACTGTTAATTGCATTTGAGGACAAATTGTTGTTTATTTGTGGTGGGGTGAGGCTCACCTTTTGTGTGCTACTTTGTCAACCGTGCATTGTATATATCTGGGTTGTCTGTTTTTAATTGTGTTATATATTTCTTTTTGTGGCTGTTTGAGCTCCTGGCTCCTGTTTTTTATTTTAATTGATGCAAATTTTGACCCTTCAAAAAAAAATGTTTTTTGAAAATTTTCGTCACCATTTGTGTTGAAAGTGGCTGTTCTTTTGCAAAATTTAAGTCACGATTCTGATCAATATTGATGACTTGAATAGTGCTGTCAATCAAACGAATGTGCGGCTACGACGAGACCAAATGAAGTTGCATAGGCAATATGTGAACTCTTTGCATCTTGTTGTGATTAGCCATTTATCGAATTGATTCTCTTGTAATGACCATTGCACACTAGCGAAAGTGTGTAGTCTTGTTTGACTTAAGTGTCGATGCCTTGTGTGATTAGCTTACTTTGAAACATACATGAATAAACTTTGAATTTGCCCCGTTAGTCTGATTGATTCAGAATAGTATACTCTTGAGATGATCTTAGGCTACTTTTAAGAGTGTGAGCCAAATCTGAGATATACCTCTTTTGTGGCCTACCCGTGAGTGTGTGAAACTCTTTTGAACATCCCTCGAGCCTTACCTTTCTGAAGAAACTTGATGAACCCTAGACCTTACTTGACCGACTACCTATAATCCTCTTTATTTGTGGTTTAGTGAATAACCAACTTAGGCCAAAAGCCTAAGTTGGGGGGTGTGGTGAAAAGGAAAAGGAGAAGTCAAGAAGTGCAAGAAAAAGTCTCTCTAACCCATGGTATTGCAAAACAAAATGGAAACCCTTCAAAAAAAAAAGAAAAAAAGAGATATATATATATATATATATATATATATTTGGAATAAAAGTGTAAAAGGAATTGGAATTGGGTTTCCAAGCAATACATGGAGAGGGAATAAAAGGATGACATAGAAGAACTAGAAGAAAAAGTGATAAGGGAAAGGAAAATGACGTTTTGAGAATACCACATCTCATAAGGATGAAGAAGCCACTGAGCCTAAATGACCATACCTTTGTAGTCAGCCCCATTACAAGCCTTAAAAAGACCTTTTTGATCTTGAGTAATTCGAACCGAAAGTCGATTGGAAAATAAGGGCAAACCTATGGGTGAAATCATGCATTGTGTTCCTCTTTTTGAGTGTGAGCGTTGCATCTGATTCCTAGTCTTAAATTGATTAATTTATGTGTGTGAGTATGGAATCATTCTTTGTGTGAGGGCATTTAGATACTTTCGTTGAGCTTGAACTTACATTAATAGAAAGTATTGTGAGCTTCAGAATCTTTGGTAATGGTGTGTCACAACTTGAACCTTTAAGTACACAATTGAATCTTCGCATAAGTAGTTTGATGTCTTGTTGTGTACATTCATGATTGGGTCTTGTGTAGTAGAGTTTGAGACACCCTTTTTGAACAGCTGAACTTGAGTTTGCTTGAGGACAGGCAAAAGTTTAAGTTGGGAGTGTTGATGAGTCCACAAATAGGATTCATTTAGGGCTTTATTTTAATACAAATAGTGTCCTCAAATGCTTATATTATCTCAATATCTGATGAAAACCTTTAAGTTCCAGGTATTTGAAGTTTGAAAGAATGCATGGACACTACTTCGCAAAAAGGAACGGAAAGGCTGAAAAGAACAAGAAATTAAAGGCTTGAGGATCGCCGAAGGGTGTCAGTTCGCCTTTTGTTCCAGTGTGCTGAGACCTGAAGGAAAGGATCAAGTCGGCGGAAAAAGGGAGCATTCGGCGGATCACCGAAAAGGTCCGTGAAGCAGTATTATGTCACCCAATGATCCAGAGCACGACAATGCCGAAGGATGGTGCAAGACGGTTAAGAACTACACCAAAGGGCGAATCGCCGAATTGATCGGCGATTCCGACTAATGTCGCCGAGTGATCTGCCGCAGCATAGAATTTTGAAAACTATAAATACTCTTAGAGAATTATAACTGATTAGTTTGTATCAGATTTTAGTATCATATTTTTTATCAGCTTTTAGATTTAGTACTATTTTTATTTTACTCTCAAGTTTGTAAGGGTCTGAAGACTTGAAGACGAAGAGGGTTTCATCTCTTCCAATTTGGAAGTGGGTCTCTTGGATTCTTTTTTCTTTGCTTAAATCAAGACTTATTTATCTATAGCCATTTGATTTCAACATCATTAAAGGTATAAATATCTATCTCTTGATGTGGGGCTAAAAAACCCCATTCTTGGGGTGTGATTTAGCAAATATGTGTTGATATTATTGTTGGATTTTGCTTGCGGATAGGTTAGATGTATTTTAATAGTGATTTCACCTAGTGGTTGTGGTTTAATTTAATGGGTTTGTAGTTGCAAATACAAAGCCACCCATGTGTTTTTGTCTTGCCCGAGAGGGAGGTCGCGAAACCAAGACCACTAGAAGGCCTAAGGAGTGGGTCGACATGAGGTTCAGCCCTAGTCCCATATCTTAACATTCAGCTCGAGAGAGTGAGTGGGTTAAGGCGTAGGCTGGTCTTCATGCGGCAAATGGGTGTCTGAGAGGAACGCATTTGACACGGGGTAAGTTGCCCGAGAGGGAACTTATTTCCACCTAAATCTTAGCCTAGTCACTATTATTTTGCAAATTTCCTATCGAAAGCATGTACCCAACTATTTATCTCAACTTGTATTGCGGTCACACCCCAAGAACTCTTCCCCATACTTGATTTCTTTGTTATTTTTGTTGTTTTTGCTATACTTGTGACAAAACCCCCAAATTGATATTTCACACTTTAGTGTCCCCCTTTAATTTATAATGTTTTTAATCATTAATGTCTTTAGCTACGACTAGTTAGTGATACGCTCAAATTACACCTCCCTAAAGAAGCATAAGCGATCGTTATCAAGTAAAGAACCCAACTTGTAGTTTGGGGTCGATCCCACGAGGAAAATGGTTTAGACTTTACTTTAACACACAATTATAGCCAATTAGTCAAAGTACTTCCAATAAAAAAAACAATTAATTAAAAGGGGGGTTTTGTGAAACCAATTATAAGAATTCAATAAGTAATCAGAAATCAGCAGTCAATTTTTGTTGTTATCAAGATGAGAGAAATAACTAGG
>JAJOOS010000765.1:0-37303 GCA_029582725.1 Solanum chiquidenum | reverse complement strand
GAAACAGATTTTTTTATATACAGCTAAACAAGTTTCCGGTAACTTCCGAAGCACATTTTTAAGAACTTTTTGGGTCAAATTCAAATATAATCATTTCATTAAGTTCTCGACTCCAAACTCACATATGAGGCTCTAGTTTCACTCTATCATTTTCCGAGTCGTTACAGCAGAGAACAATGAGGAGCATATAGAGGTCAGGGAGGAGAGCATATATGGAGACCTGCCAAATCTAGAGGAGACGATTGTACTGTCGGTCATCCAGACATCGCTGACAAAGACGTCCATGACAGCTCCTAGTGGATCTGGTACTGTTGATGTAGATCAGAGTGTTGCACGAGGCACTGACACCCCGACAGATGAAGCGACTGTGTAGACAAGATCCCTCTTTACCTCCCTCTATGTCTTTCTTTATTGATTTTTGGATGTTTTTATTGCATTTAAGGACAAATTGCTTTTTGTTTGTGGTGGGGTGAGGTACTTCCATACCTACCTCTTGTTTTGATGATATTATCTATATATATTGGGTTTTGTGCTATAAATTGTGTTTTGGCACTTTTTTGTGGATATTGGAGCTTGTGGCTCCTTGTTTTAATTGTAAATGATTTTTGGAGTTTTAATTGTAAATGAGTTTTGTACCCTTCCAAAAATTTGTGACACCTCTTAATTGCGTTTGAAAGTTGTTGTTCTTTTGCAAATTTGAGTATCGGACTTGGTCAATACCGATGACTTGAATAGTGCTCATAATCGAACAAAAGTGAATATGAGGCTACGATAAGGTCAAATGAAGTTGCATTGACAATATGTGACCTTTTTGTATCTCGTTGTGACTAGCCGATTATTATATTGAGTTTCTTGTGATTAACATTGCACACTAGCAAAAGTGTGGAGTCTTGTTTGACATTAGTGTCAATGCCTTGTGTGATGAGCTTACCGTGAGCCATGTGTGATGACATCTAGAATTTGCCCCGTTGGTTCGATTGATTAAGTGATGCAAGATCTTGAAATGATCTTAGGTAACAAATTTTAAAGAGTGAAACAATTTTACATTATACCTCTTTTTTGGCCTACCTTGTGAGTGTGTAAACTTCGCTTGAGCACCTTTTGACCCTTAGCCTTTCCTTGGATGAAACTTGATGAAATTGTGACCTTTCTTTATCCCTTCACCCTTAATCCTCATGAGATGTGGTTGGTTTGAATAGCCAACTTAGGCCAAAAGCCTAAGTTGGGGGGTGTGGTAAAAAGAGAAGGTAAATCAAGAAATGCAAAGAAGTTCCCCTTGATCCATGGTTGTGAAAAAGATGGAACCCCTCCATACAAAAAAAAAAAGAAGAGAAAAAGAAAAGAAAAATGAAAAAGAAAAAGAATGAATTTTTTTTGAAATAAAGTTGCAAAAATAAATGGGGTGTCAAAAGTTTCATGGAAAAGGAATAATGGGGTGAATTTTTTAGCATGAATGAGAATGATGAAGAAAAGGAAAGAAAGTGTTGTTCATACCACATTTCATGAGGATAGCAACCATTGCGCCTAAATGACCATACCTTTACACTCAGCCCCGTTACAAGCCTTGAAAAGACCTTTTTTTTTTATCTTGAGTGAGCTGAAACAAGTGTTGGTTGGAAAATAAGGGAAAACCTATAGGTGGGGTCATGCATGTGTTCATCTTTGTGAGTGTGAGTGTTGATTGTGATTCCGGAGCTATAAATTGTTGAACCATAATGTGTGAATATGGAATCATCTTTGTGTGAGGGCATTTTAGTACCTTCGTTGAGCTTGAACTTGCATTTGAAGCAAGTATTGTGAACTTGAGAATCTTTGATAATGGTGAGTCACAACTTGAATCTTTGAGTGCACATTTGATCCTTGCATGAGTAAGTTAAGTCTTGTCGTGTGCAGTCATGATTGAGTCTTGTGTAGCACTGTTTGAGGCATCCTTTTTGAACTGCTGAACTTGAGTTTTACTTGAGGACAAACAAAAGTTTAAGTTAGGGGTGTTGATGAGTCCACAATTTGGACTCATTTAGGGCTTTATTTGGATAGATTTTGTGTCCTCAAATGCTTGTTTTGTGCCAATAACTGATGTAAACCCTTGATTTCCAGGTAATTGGATTGAGGAACAAAGCATGGACACTAATTTGCAAAAAGGAACAAAGCGAGCTGAAAGAGCGAAGAAATGAAGGCCTGGTGATAGCCAAGTTCCTTTGGCGAGTCACCGAATGACCATTACCTCACCTAAAGTTCCAATGTACCAAGCCCTGAAGGAGAAAATCAATTTGGCGAGAGAAAGGAGCAGTTGGCGTGTCGCCGAATGGTTTCGCAATATAGTGTTGGATTTCCCAAAGTCACAGAACTTGAGGATGCTAAAGGCAAAGGCAAGAAGACGATGGAACTGACCAAAGGGCGGATTGCCGAGCCCGACTTACTGTGCCGAATGATCCTTCGCAGAATATTTTTGGCGACTATAAATACATTTTCAAACATTAATCTTAAAAAAACCTTTTATCATAATCTTAGAATCAATTTTTAGAATTTCAGTTTTGAACTCTTAGTATTGAGACTAAGTTTTCCTTAGCTTTAAAGAATTGAAGGTTTCCATTTTTGAGAATTTGGAAGTGGGTCTTTGAGATTCTTTAATTTCGACCTTTGTAAAGATGAAATTAATCTTACCCAGTTGATGAAAACATAATTTGGTAACGATTTCTATCTTTTTATGATGTCTAGCAAAAACCCCAATTCTTGGGGTGTGATTATGTGATTATGGGCTGATTTAGCTTATGGGTATTGCTAATTGTTAGTTTAAATGTTATTTAAAAGTGATTTCAATCAGTAATTGTGGTTCAATTTAAAGGATTGTAGTTGCAGATGCAGTTCTACCTTCGTGTTTTTGGCTTGCTCGATACAGAGGTTTCAAAACCAAGATTACTGAATTGATGGTTTGTGGGTATTGGGTTGTCATGGGTTCAGCTTGAGAGAGTGAATCCTCAATCCTTTTCCACATATTCAGCTCGAGAGAGTGAATGGACTAAAGCGTAGATTGTTCTTATTTTCTTGCTTGTTGGTGTTCGAGATAAACCAACTTGATTCGGGGTAAATTATTCGAGAGAAAGTTTATCCCCACTAAAGTCAAGCTTAGTCACTGGTTTACAACTATTTACTAACATTTGCAATTACCCATTTGTCTATGGTAGCCTATAATCAAATCATATCCCAAGAACCCGTCTCATTATTGTTAAATTAGTGTTATTTGTTGTTGTAGCTGATAGTTAAAACCAAACACCCCATTTATCTGACATTCATGTCAACCCCCTGATTTACATTATGTTGTTAATCATAAATGTCTATTCCTATGATTAACTTGAACATATTCATACTTTACTCTTGAATCTTAAACACGTACCACTCCCTATGGGAATCGACCCACCAACTCATTTAGTTAGGTTATTATACGACTAGCGATCGTTGACACTTAGAATTGGATGAAGTGTCCTTGAAACGTTAATCATGTCCTCAACAAACCATCTAAGGTATTGTTCACACATGCTAACATCCAAACTAGTAAGCTGAGAATTCCAAAAAAGAAGTACGTTCGACCACACACATAAAATCCATTACTTAGAATACTTTTCACCCTTCGAAAGATTGAAGGTCTCTTGGGAATAGAATTTTGTAGCAACATAGTATGTTAGAACCTTCCTATTCAAGTTACCCATCCACTCATTCATGATAGTAACTTGCAAAAGTCAATCTGAAACATGTTTATACTTTTCGAGGATTCTATTGAAAAGCTCAACATGTCACACCCCGAGCCTACACCCTGGGCGTGGCCGGCAGTCGAGAACCATTGTTGGCCCCAAGCGAACCCTTCGCTTGGCTTGACTCTTAGCAGAAGACTTACTCATAAACAAGATGAACTCAAAAGCAAAACTTTACTCAATGTATCGAAGAAATGCTCAAAATATTTATAGAAATAAAACATTCAACTAACCAAAGAGGCAACTCATGTCTCAACATAAACAACTGAAAATGAAAAGACTTATGAACTACTGTCTATCTATCTATGAAGCCTTTAATACTATGAGGGATGTCGGGACAAGACCCCTGAACATCCTAACAACTGAAATAACTGAAAATAAATAAGGGATCCTACGAAAGAAATGAGGCATATATACCTGGAATATACGAGCATGGAAGGGGAAATCTTAAACACGATATATGCTTCAACTGGAACTGAAGAAACAACTTACCTCGTCTCAACTCAACTCAGCCTCATTTCAATATAAAAGCAACAACAATAATGCGATATAAAGAAAATCTTTAAGAATGTTGATAACAACTTAATGTATTTGAAAATAAAATATAACTTTGTTTGTATACAAAAATACAAAATAAACTCTGTTTGGGAGATTCTCTAACCGACAACTATCACTATGAGCTATGTGATGATACAACGTCTCACCCACGCTGCCAAAACTGTCCTATAACTTGTCAGGGTATACAACTCCTCAATTAAGTGGATCCACTAAGCTATGCTTAAAAGACAAGAAGGAATATCTAAAAAGTATGGCTCTTTCTACCCACGTTGGGTACATGGTTTATGTGGGGTGTGAGTTATTTGAACTCTCCCCCATATCGGTGCTCAATACTACTCCCAAAATATAACTTATCTCATATGTTTTAAAGAAAACATTTCCTCACCCTCGACTTTGAGATTATTACTCAAAAGGTTTCCCTGAAAAGAGATGGTACTCAAAACTACTCATGAACTCTTTTGGAAATCGATGTTTCCTCTTATCTTAAATGTAAAATCATTTTCTCTTGGGAATACTTAGTTCCCATATATCATTTTAAAGAAAATGAACTCAAGTCTACTATTCCTCAACTCAAATGCTCAAGTCCTAAAATAAGTTTTAAAAATATTTGCAAAAGACTTCTCAAAAGACTCGAAAGAACTCTCAAGACTTGACTCTTAACTCTACCTTGAATTTGAATTATGAATTCAAGGTTATGATTCATGTTATGATTTCTAGATGTTTAGAAGTAGTTTAGAGTAGTTAGAATCAAAGGGGAGGAAATATACCCTTTGAAAGAACTCAGACGGGCTAAACGACGGAGAACGGGTAGGGGCAGGAGACCTGACACACTGAGTGGCGCAGGGCGCTAGCCCATGTACTACAGAACACAAGTTCTGGAGCACAAGTGGGGCGGCGTGCCAGCCACTGCCCAGAACTCCCTGACAAATTTCTTTCTCATTTTCTGGCCCTAACTTGCCTAGAATAGATAGTTTCTTCCCCACTCACTTAGATTTGAATACCTAACATAAGTACACAATAATCTACACAAACAAAACCTTCAAATCACTAACTTTTATTTCAAGAACTCATCAAAATCCCAACAATCAAGATTACGAATGGAATTTCAACAAAACTCATTAAGAACTCAAATCCTTCAACTTTGAGAACGAAATTGCATTAAAATAGAATGATTGGTGTGTGGGTTAACGAAGCCAACACTATGAGAACTCACATACCTCTTAGGGATCAAACCCTTCCGAAAAAATCCTCGATTTGCAAGAAATCTCAACAAATGCCTTGAATATTCCCTCCTTTTTCCTTTTTTTCTCTTCTTCAAAACTTTTCTAAAACCCTAAGTGTAAATTAGGATTGTGAAAACTGAAAAAAATCAGTTTAGACCCCTAAATATTACAATAATTCGTTTTAAGCTTATGGGGTAAGGAAAAGACCAAAATACCCCTCACATTTTTGGGTAACTTTCCTTAATTTGAAAGCCTGACTTTAAACGGGCATATCTCCTTCATAGAAGCTCGAAAATTAGCAAACTCGGTGTTGTTAGAAAGAGGATTCCAAGACCTTTCATTTGATATCTTATGGGCAACCTAACTCATCATGTACTGAAAGTTATGGTCGCTTGAAGTTGATCCAAAACTCATAACTTATGCATAACTTGCAAAATTTCAGATTGCTATTTCCAATTTAGTTCTTTCTAATTTTAGCTCTTTCCAATACCGAGGTGTTACAATATTTCCCCCTTGGGAATATTCGTACTCGAATGAGATTACTTTAAGTAGACTAAGGGTGGTAACATCTAACACTCAGCTCAAACACTCAATATGCAAAGTAACACAACATTTCAACTTAAGAAGTACGAAGAAAGGAATTAGTACCTTGATTTGGTTCTTTGGACTCAAAGAGATGTGGGTATCTCTTCTTCATATCCTTCTCAGCCTCCTAAGTAGCTTTCTCAACAAATTGATTCCTCCATAAGACCTTGACTGATATTACCTCCTTGGTTCTCAAATTGTGATCCTAACGATCCAGAATATGAACGGGAATCTCCTCATAAGATGAGCTATCCTTAATACCAATGCCTTTAGTAGGTATAATAAGTGAAGGGTCGCCAATACACTTCTTCAACATTGAAATGTGGAATACCGGATGTACTGCTGCTAACTTTAATGGTAGCTTCAACTCATAGGTTGCATTGCCAATCCTCTTGGATATTCTGTAAGGACCAATATACCGGGGACTGAGTTTCCCCTTCTTACCAAATCTGATAACAACCCTTCATGGGTGAAACCTTCAAGTAAACCCAATTATCCACCTCAACTATAAGTCTCTTCTCCTAACATCAGTATAGGATTTCTGACGACTCTGCATTGTTTTCAACCTTTCCTGAATAGTCCTCACTTTCTTCATAGCTTGATGAACCAAGTTTGGCCCTATCAACCCAGCCTCACCAACCTCAAACCATACAATAGGAGATCTACATCTTCTCCCATAAAGAGCCTTATAGGGAGCCATTTGGATGCTAGAGTGATAACTATTGTTGTAAGCAAACTCAATGAGAGGTAAGTGATCATCCCAATCACCCTTGAAGTCAATCACACACGCCTTCAACATATCCTCTAAAGTCTGAATCGTACGTTCTACTTGACCATCAGTCTGAGGATGAAAAATAGTACTCAAATTTACCTTGGAACCCAAACCTTTCTGGAAAGACTTCCAGAATTATACGGTGAAATGTACACCTCTATCTGAAATAATGGAAACCGGAACTCCATGAATTCTGACTATCTCTTGAATATATAACTTAGCATAGTACTCTGCTGAAAAAGTAGTCTTTACCGATAAGAAATGGGCTAATTTAGTCATCCGATCTACAATCAACCAAATAGAAACAAGCTGCCGGCAAGACCATGGTAAACCAGTAATAAAATCCATATTGATCATCTCCCACTTCCATTCCAGAAGATCTATTTTCTGAGCCATACCACGGGCCTCTAGTGCTCTAGCTTGACTTGTTGGAAATTGGGGCACTTAGCAACGAATTCTGCAATACACCTTTTCATACTACTCCACTAATAGACTTCTCTCAAGTCACGATATATCTTTGTGGAAAAGGATGGATAGAATATCTGGAGCTATGAGCTTCCTCCATGATCCTCTCTTAAAGTTCATCCACCTTTAGTGCACACATCTACCTTCTCAACACTCCATCTCCCCCTTGTTCAAAATCCATCACTTTTTGCTTTTGAACATTTGTCTTCAATTCAAGCAAAATAGGGTCTTGGTCTTGTTTTTCTTTCACTTCAGACGCTAGTGATGATTCAACCCCATTCATCACCACCACTCCACCTTCATTGGAATCCGATCGGACTCCCACTCGTGCAAGTCTGCGCATATCTTTGGCTAACTCTTTCTTGTCTTCCTCAACATGGGAAGTACTACCCATAGATAACCTGCTCCAAGCATCAACAACAACATTAGCCTTACCTGGTTGATAGAGGATACTCATATCCTAATCCTTGAGTAACTTCAACCACCTACTTTGTCTGAGATTAAGCTTTTTTACTGAATACATACTGAAGAATCTTGTGATCGACGAACACCTCAACATGAACACCATAAAGATAGTGACACCATATTTTCAAAGCAAACACTACAACAACCAACTCTAGATAATGAGTTGTGTAATTGCTCTCGTGAATCTTAAGCAGTGTAGAGGCATAAGCTATAACCTTGCCATTCTGCATTAATAAAATACCCAGTCCAACTCTTGGAAGCATCACAATACACAATAAAACCTTGCATACCTTCTGGTAAGGTCAACACTAGGGCAATAGTCAACCTAGTTTTCAATTCTTGAAAGCTTTTCTCACAGGCTTTAGACCATTGAAACTTAACTATTTTTTGAGTCAACTTAGTCAACGGGGATGAAATAGATGAAAACCCCTCGACAAACCTCCTATAATATTCAGCCAATCACAAGAAACTCTTAATATCAGTTGGAGACATGGGTCTAGGCCAGTTCTGCACTGCCTCAATCTTCTGAGTGTCAACTCGAATCCCATCACCAGAAATAATGTGACCTAAGAATGCCACATACTCAAGCCAAAATTCACACATAGAGAATTTAGAATACAACTCTCTATCCTTAAGAGTTTGAAGAACTACTCTGAGATGACTAGCATGATCTTTATCATTCCTCGAATAGATTAGAATATCATCAATGAATACAATAACAAACAAATCAATATAGGCCTTGAACACTCTGTTCATAAGGTCCATGAATGCCGAAGGAGCATTAGTCAAACCAAAAGACATGACTAGAAACTCATAATGACCATAGCAAGTTTGTCACTTTTTCTTACTCTCAACCAATAATAGCCAAATCTGAGGTCTATCTAAGAAAAACAAGTGGCACCCTGAAGTTGATTAAAACGATCATCAATTCTAGGAAGAGAATACTTATTCTTGATATGAACCTTGTTCAATTGGCGGTAATCAATACACATCCTAAGTGAAGCATCCTTCTTCCTTACAAATAAGACCGGAGGGACCCCAAAGTGAGACACTTGTCAAATGAAACCATTCTCAAGAAGGTCTTTCAACTGCTCTTTTAACTCTTTCAACTTAGCTGGAGCCATTCTATATGGTGGAATAGAGATAGTACAAGTATCAGGAAGAAATCTATATCGAAGTCTATTTTTCTCTTAGGAGGGACTCCGAGAAGATTATCTGGAAATACCTTTGGAAACTCACTCACAATTGGAACTGACTGAATAGGTGGTGTCTCAATACTAGAGTCATTAACTCGGACTAAGTGATAGATACACCCCTTGGAAACTAAGTTTCTCGCCTTAAGGTAAGAAATAAAATGATCCTTAGGCACTGCTGAACTACTCCTCAACTCTAAAACTGGCTCATTAGGAAACTGGAACTTAACTACTTGAGTTCTACAATCAACTGAGGCATAACATGCATGAAGCCAGTCCATACCTAGAATAACATCAAAATTTACCATGTATAACTCGACTAAGTCAACCATGGTGTCCTTGTGATTGACAGAAAAGGTACAATCACGAACATAGCCTTTCGCCTTAAGCGTGATAACTTCATTCTTAACCCGCATTATCTGAGAAAAGCATAGAAACAATTCCCTCATCCTGATACAGGAAATCTAACAATTCTTATTCTTATTAACCTTTTTGCCTAGCGTCTTTCCGATTTATTGAATTATCATCCCTAATCTAAGATAGCGTGATGCCACCAACAGTCAATTTATTAGACTGCTCCCCTAATTGAATCTCCAGGCTCTCTCAGCTAGAATAGATTCACCAACATGTGTAGAAACACTAAAGGGCTCAAGAAGTTGCTCAGGAAGGATATTGAAATTCATAGAAATATAAGGAGTCACAAAAGATAGACTTGCTCCTGTATCTATCAAAGCATATACATCAAGAGTAATGACTTTGATCATACAAGTGACAACATCTAGCGAATTCTCTTTCTCTTGGCAAGTAGTGATAGCATACAGACAATTTGCTCCTCTGCCCATTCTAGAAGTAGCCCCTCTAGGTGCAACTCTTTCTGGTGGAATTGCTGAAGAAGATTGGGCTGGGCTCTATTTCCCCCCATTCCCACCTCCATGTTTGTTCTTTGGTCACTCTCTTAAGAAGTGACCATTCTGACCACACTTGAAACAACCAGTGGAGCCATCACGGCACACTCCTGAGTGGTTCCTACCACACGTAACACATGCAGAAGTCCCATTACCTCCTTGTGCCACACTATCTTGAGACTGTGCAGGTCTAGCTCGAACGTTCTTCGAATTTTGATTCTTGAACTCATCTTTGTTCCTTGGTGCAGGTGCACTAGCAGATGATGGAGCGGGTCCATTTTGCTTTTGTTGAAAAGATAACCGGTTCACATTACTCTTCTGCTACACGGACTCATTTCCTGTTGTCTTGCCTTCTTGTTTTGGAACTCCTATCTATCTTTCAGCTTATCTTCCTCAACATGTCGCACATGGATCATCAACCTTGCTATTTCCATGTCCCCTATCAACATCGCATCCTTACCCTTTGTGCTTGACAGACGAGAAAATCCAAAAATGAACAAACTCATCCTGCTCCTCATATCAGTAACCATCTCTGGAGCATAACGGGAAATTTGGGTGAACTTGAGGATGTACTCATGCACACTCATGGATTTTTACTTAAGAGTGAGGAATTCTCTTACCTTTGCCTCTCTTAGTTCACGGGGAAAGAAACACCCCATGAAGGCCTCTTCGAATATAGACCAACACACAATTGGTGCACACTCAGCTTTACTCTTCTTCCATTGATCGTACCATATTCTAGCAACACCCTTCGATTGGTATGCAACTAGTTCCACTTGATCAGCATCAACAACATGCATAACCTCAAACACTCTTTGTTGCTCTTCCACAAAGTGTTCCAAATCCTCAGTGACACTTGAACTGGTGAAGTCTGGATGATTCATCCTTAAGAACTTATGAATTCTGGATTCCTCAACCACATCCTATCGATTCCCTCTTTGTTGCCCATCTTGGTTGGTAACTACTTGACTCAAAATCCGGATAGCATCCCAGAAATTAGTATTAGTGACCTCTTTTTAGGGTTGCACTTCTGGTGCATTGGTATCCCTTGATCTTCAGCATTCCTACTAGTAGGACGACCTCAGACAACTCTTCGTAGAGGCATGATCTGAAAGATACGTGCAAGAACGAATTAGAAAGAAACTTCATAGATCTAAACTCTATCACATGAAAAGAGTATGAAAGAAGTGAGATAGTTCCTAAATGTCACAGCCTCCTAATTATAAATATGGCGCGCTTAAAACCTACAACTAGGACTCTACAGACACGACTTCATAGACACCCTAGGACTCTTGAAGTTTGTACTCTGATACCAAATTTTTCACCCTCCGTGCCTGCACCCTGGGAGTGGCCGACACTCGAGAACCATTCCTAACCCCAAGAGAACCCTTGGCCTAACTTAACTCTTAGCGGAAGACTTACTCATAAACAGGATGAACTCAAAAGCACAACTTTACTCAATGACTCAAATAAATGCTCAGAATATTTTTAGAAATAAAACATTCAACTAGCCAAAGAGGCAACTAAGGTCTCAACATAAACAACCGAAAATGAAAAGACTCATGAACTACTGTCTATCTATCTATGAAGCATATATTACTATGAGGGATGTCGGGACAAGACCCTCGATCATCATAACAACAGAAATAACTTAAAATAAAAAAGGGATCCTCCGGAAGCAAGGAGGCTCACCAAATAACTATGGAACTCAACTGGATCAACAAAGCGCTGGTTGCTGATCCTGGTTACCTGTATCTGCATCACAAAAGATGTAGGCCAAATGGCGTCAGTACATGGAATGTACGAGCATCTGAGGGGAAATCTAAAATATGGCATAAGCTTGAACTAGAACTAAAGAACTAACTTACCTCGTCTCAACTCAACTCAACCTCATTTCAATATAAAAGCAATAACAATAATGTGAGATAAAGAAAAGCTTTAAAATTATAGATAACAACTCAATGTATTTGAAAATACAATATAACTCAGTTTATATACAAAAATACAAAGGAAACTCTATTTGGAAGATTCTCTAACCGACAACCATCACTATGAGCTATGTGATGATTCAGTGTCTTGCCACGCTCCCAAAGTTGTCCTATACATTGTTGGGGGTATAGAACTCCTCAACTAAGTGGATCCACTAAGCTATGCTTAAAAAGCAAGAAGAAATTATCTAAAAAGTATGACCCTTTCTACCCACGTTGGCTACATGGTTTATGGGGGCTGTGAATTTTTTGAACTCTCCCCCATATTGGTGCTTAATACTACTCCCAAAATATAACTTAGCTCATATATTTTAAATAAAACATTTCATCATCCTCAACTTTGATATTATTACTCAAAAGGTTTCTCTAAAAAGAGATAGTACTCAAAATTGCTCATGAAATCTTTTGAAAATCGGTGTTTCCTCTCATCTTATATGTAAAAACATTTTCTCTTAGGAATACTTAGTTCCTATATATTATTTTAAAGAAAATGAACTCAACTCTACTCTTCTTCAACTCAAATGCTCAAGTCCTAAAACAAGTTTTAAAAATGTTTGCAAAAGACTTCTCAAAAGACTCGAAAGAACTCTCAAGACTTGACTCTTAACTCTACCTTGAATTTGAATTATGAATTCAAGGTTCAGATTCATGTTATGGATGATTTCTATATGTTTAGAAGTAGTTTAAAGTAATTAGAATCAAAGAGGAGTAAAGGAACCCTTTGAAAGAACTCAGACGGGCTAAACCACTTAGAACGGGTGGGGGCAGGCGACCCTGGCGCCCTGAGTGGCATAGGGCGCCAGCCCATGTACTACAGAACACAAGTTTTGGCGCACTGGTGGGGTGGCGCGCCAGCCACTGCCCAGAACTCCCTGATGAATTTCTTTCTCATTTTCTGACCCTAACTCACCTAGTATCAAATGGTTTCTTTTCCACTCACTTAAATTCGAATACCCAACATAAGTACACGATAATCTACTCAAAAAAACCCTCAAATCACTAAATTTTATCTCAAGTACTCATCAAAATCCCAACAATCAACATTATGAATGGAATTTCAAGAAAACTCATCAAGAACTCAAATCCATCAACTTTGATAACAAAATTGCATTAAAATAGCATGATTGATGTGTGGGTGAACGAACCAAACACTATAATAACTTACATACCTCTTAGGGATCAAACGCTTGGCGAAACAATCCTCGATTCGCAAGAAATCTCGACGAATGCCTTGAATCTTCCCTCTTTTCTCCTGTTTTCTCTTCTTGAACACTTTTTTAAAACCCTAAGCGTAAATTAGGATTGTAAAATTTGAACCAAATCAGTTTAGACCCCTAAATATTGCCATAATTCGTTTTAAGTTGATGGGGAAAGGAAAAGACCAAAATCCCCCTCACATTTTTGGGTAATTTTCCTTAATTGGAAAGTCTGACTTCAAATGGGCATATCTCCCTCATACGAGCTCAAAAATTAGAAAAATTGGTGGAGTTGGAAAGAGGATTCCAAGAGCTTTCATTTGATGTCTTATGGGTCACCTAACTCATCATGTACTAAAAGTTATGGCTGTTTGAAGTTGATCCAAAACTCATAACTTATGCATAACTTGTGAAATTTCAAATTTTGCTATTTCCAATTTAGTTCTTTCTAATTTTAGCTCTTTCAAATATCGAGGTGTTACACAACAAATGTAGGAAGATAATATGCTTTCGTTCAGGTAATAATGAACCTTCTAACCACTACAACATTATCCAACTGTCAAGTTCTGTTGAAAAAGTTAGGATTTTTTACCATCAATCTATTGACGCGTTCTAAATTTTGAATAGCTTCATTTACATGGCTTTTGTAAGAAAAGATGTACTTCAATGCAACTGAATTGAGCAATAAAATTAATTCAGTAGTCATCTGATCCTTAAAACTTTATCCTTCATGGTTTCGGAAGCAGAATAAAGGTTCTAAAAGGGATACCCTAAAATCACAAAGAAAATTACAAATAAAAAATATTTTACTCCCTAAGAACTATGAAACAATGGAAATCCGCTTACAACAGAGAACAAGGATTGCTTACTAAAAAAGTATGATATAAAAATGATAAAGTTAGGACTCTTGAATGGGGAATATAATGAATAGTTGAATTTTTTTATCACTCTAAAAGATGGAATTGTGAATAGAGACTCGATATTGAATTTTTAGGGCTATTTAATGTCTTAATTGTTAGAAATCAATAATTTTTTAGTTGGAATCCTTTCTGGACATCCTTTCCTATATATTTTTCTATTTTTACTAAATCTGTTAACTTTTTTACCATCCGAAAAAGGTAACCCTTTATCTTTATTTTCATACACATATTAATCTTTTACTTTTAAATTTGGAAATAGAGTGCTGAAATGCCTATCTTATAGATCGAAAATCTCCTAAATGTGTGATTATTTCCATAAACCATTAAATCTACTTACTTAAACCAATCAAAAGTATAACAACTTTCCATTTAAGTTAATATTATTGTGGAACATCACTAGAAGAAATAGGACTATCTTTTTAGAAAGAGCGGGATTTGAAAAGATTCCATAACATCCATACATTTGACTTTTATATTTTTTTCTATGTATAAGCAGTTATATTATTTACCTTAATTTAGAACGATACTATTTAGAATTTCCCAAAATATTTCATGCAATCCTATGATTGTTTAATGTAATGTCATTTTTTCTATCTTTGATGTGATACTTTAGCTATAAAAATAACTTCGCAACAACAATCCTATAATGGTATAAGTACACATAAAGTCCATCCAAATAACTATACAAAAAATCAGATGAAAAGAGTAATATTGAAGTATTACCTACAAAACACCTTCTTGAGACTACGACACCATCATAGGTTAAGACATAGAGTCTTTTGATTATCAAAGATAGAAGTAGAATCCAATTCATCAACAGCGAAAGAAAAAATTATGACATAACAAAGATAAAAAAAACATTCTTTGAATAATATGTAGGGAAATTATGAGAATAAATAGATGTAATTACCCTCAAGGTCCTTTTATCCGACGTCTAGCACGTTCGGCGTTGCAGTAGTTAAAAATAACTTCTCACACACTAGTTGCACTCAAAAATGTTCTTAAAATATATTTACAAGACACAAAAAAAAAATCACAAAAATTGTTCTTTTGAAAAGAATTTGTCAAATAAGTTGATTTTAGATGTTTGGCCAAACAATCTATTAGAGTTGCTAAGCTCTATCAATAAGGTTAAATAAGTAAAAGATACTTATATTATTAATGCTTTTCTTAAGAGTTGTGTTGAGCAAATATGAATTAAATAATATGAAACTGAAGGAGTAATTTTGTATTGTTTATAAATATTTGTTGAGGAAATTTTGTAAAAAATGGTTGTATATACAGGAATTATGTTATGCAATTATTGAAATTTATTTTTTCCCCTCTTTTCTACAAAAAAAATTTCTTGATCTTCTACGTTATTAAGAAAAAAATAAAATATTTTTACCAATATTTCTCTTCTTTATTAATATGATTATTAATATACTGTCGTTATTATTTCTTTTATATTTTTTAGTAAAATCATATTTTAAAAAGGTACTACTAATGTGTTGCAGCTCCTTTCAATAATTTATTCCCTTCACCTTATTTCAAGTTTCTACTTATTAAATAGATTAGATGTAATATTTATGTCGACATGTATTTTAAATCATTAGCGAAAAGTTGTAATATTAATATTTTATTTCTTCAATTTTAATAATATATATCAGAATAGTTTTTATATTAAAATCTCAAAAGAATTGATTAAGAAAAAGAACATTGAGTCATTCCACTCATTTAAGAATTCAATACTCTATAACACCCCAAAAATTTCTAAGTTAAGATCCGAACTATTATTCATTTGTGAATAAGATCGTACCAGGCGATTCTTAAATTTCCAATATATGTAAAGATAAATTCTTTAGTGTGGGAATGATTTTTTATATGAATTAAGGTAACTAGAATCTGTTAGCACAAAGTTGAGTTGAAAGTTTCATTACCGATTACGTTTTGATGTAAGATTCTATTTGGGTCAACTTCAAACAACCATCTCTTAGATTATATATATTTATGTGGCTCATAACCTATCAAACTAAAGGTATTTGAATATTCTTTCCAATACCACAAATTTCGCAACAATCTAAGTTTTGAGTAAGAAGTTATGACCATTTTGGTAACCTGATACAGTGTAGTGACGAATTAGCCGACGAAAAAATATTAAAAAGGGTCTCTTTCTTTTTATCTTTTTACCCCTAAGAAAATCCTAAACTAATTTCTTGACTAACTAAAGACTCAAAACAATTAGATTTTCATCTCTTAATCCCCATTCTCTTCTCTCTCTCAAATCCCTAAGGCAAAACCCTAAGGAAAAATCAAAGTAGAAGACTCCATTCAAGATTTTTTCAATTTTTTTCAAGATTCTTCTTCAAGGTAAGTTTTTCTCGAAGAATTCCAATCTTTACTCAAATTCCTTAATACAATTATGAATCACTAATAAAAATCATAATAATTGGCCATAGAGATTTCAAGAAACTAATTCAAGAATCTCAAGAAAGGTTTTCTTGATAGTTCTCCTTCGAGCTAGGGTTGCAAGGCTTCTAATCAAGTTCATCTTCAAGATTCTTCAAAGAACCTTGTTCTTCCAGGTATGTAAGGCTATCATAGTGTTGGACTAGTTCATCCTCACGCCCTCCATCTACTTTCAAATAAGTAAAAGAGTAATCTAGGATTCTATCCCTAGATTTATTTATTTTAAAGATGAGTTGATTTTGAGTTCTTGAGTTCCGAATTCTCTTTGAAATTCTATTCATAATGGCTGATTTGTTATATGTTGTGCATTGATATGCTTGAGTTGATTTGTTCATGTCTATATTTCAGCATGAACCCTATGAATTGAGTATTTTTTAGATGAGTACTATCGTTGAGTTCTTGAGTTCAGATTATTGAGTTTCCATATTGCTATTAAGATCACTAAATTGATTTATTCATGTCCATAATTCTGCATGAACCCTATGAATTGAGTTATAACTCTTGAGAAGCTATTTAAATTCAACACTTGAGTTTTAAACTGAGTTTTTGAGGAAGTAAAGATGAGTTTTGAGAAAGAGTTTCTAAAAAATGATTAGTATGATGATCGAGTATGCCATTAATGTATGATCAGTATGGTATCTAGATATACCATCAATGTTTATGCAATATGACTTCCCGAGTCATCAATGATCATATTAAAATTTGATTTTGATATGTTTCTGAGAATGAATTTTCAAGTATGAATTAAGTTAGAGTATAAGGGGACTATGTATTCCTAGAGGTAACAATTTTTACATTGATAAAAGAGAAATTGAGGTTTCTAAATAAGCTATGAGTTCAAAAGATATTTCCAGAGCAGTTACCTCTTTTAAGAGGGTAGTTTGAGCAATTATTTCAAACCAGAGAAATAGTTATGTTTTTAAACATATGAGCATGAGTATATATTATTGGGAGTAGTATTGAGCACCGATATGAGGACGAGTTCAGACAACTCAAAGTCCTCATAAACCATGTATGCCAACATGGGTAAAGGGCCATACTTTTTAGATGATTTCTTATTGCCTTTTAAGCATAGCTTAGTGGATCCACTTAGTTGAGGTATTCTATACCCCGGCAAAGTATAGGAGAGTACTGGCAGCGTGGGCGAGATGATGCATCATCATGTAGCTCGTAGTGATAGTTGTCGATTAGAGAATCTCCCAAAAGAGTTCAAGTGTATCTTTATATATCACTTATTATGTTGAGTTCATAGATGAGAAAGTATTTTGTAAAGCTTTAAATAATTAAACTCCTTTATTTCTTTTCATTCAACTTGAGTACATTGTTATCTATTGGATCCCTTTCTTTCAGTTATTTGTTATTTAGCTATATTACATACTCGTAGATTAAATGTAATGATGTCATTCAACCTGCATATTTTAATGATGCAGTTACAGGTTATTAGGATCCTCAACAAGAGTCTGTTGAGATCACTTCATCCACTCGTCTTCTTATTAGTGAGGCCTCCTTGCTTTCAGAGTACTCCAATTTTAGTAGTTGTTAGTAGCAGTTCTTTTGAGGAGTTATGGGTCTTGTCTCAATACTCATCTCTATATAGCAGAGGCTTCATAGATAGACATTTTTGGAGAGTCTTTTAGTTTCAGATGTTTTACTTAAAACCTATGTTCATACTTAGTATATTTAGAGAGTTTTGGGATTTAAAGACACTATTGATCTATCATTTCTTTCAATTTAATGCTTATATATGCTTGAGTTAGTCTTCCGCTTGTAGTCATCGAAGATGAAGGTTCGCTTGGAGACCATCAATGGTTTTTGAGTGTCTTCAACGTCCAAGGTGTAGGCTCGGGTCGTGACAAACTTGGTATCAGAGCACAAAGTTCAAGTGTCCTAGGTTGTCTATAAAGTCATGTCATGTAGGATCTTATTTATGGTTTTTAGCACCCCCATTTCTATAAATTAGGGACTACGGACATTTAAGAAAAAATTCCCTTCTTTTATACTCTCAATCGTGTAGTAGAACTGTGTCATAAGGAAATTACTCTAACTCGTGTGTTCCTCTTATTCATTCGACTACTCCTCATACTCAAGGTAGTTGAAAAGCAAAGCTCAGATCCTTATCGATGAGTTAGTCTTAGCAAATTTTTTGAGGAAGTCATGTAACGACCCATTCCCGTCATTATGAAAAAGCCAATGGGGAAGGAATTTAGGCTAGAAAACTTCTGAGTAGTAACTTGGAAATTTCTCGCTTAGACCAGACTTGGACGAAATCTGAGTCAGGTGAGGTCTAGGGATATCTGGCAATGGATAGGGGATTTAGTTATGATTTTGATAATGTGAGTGGATATCCAAGACGTTAAGGAGCATGTACAGCTTTACGAAATCAAATTCGAGTGAGTAGAACTACCAAAACTGATCTTGGTGTGAAGGTGTAACACCCCGGAAATGAGTAGGCTTAACTAGAGCTTGTCGTAAGGGTTAGAGTCGTAAAATTTGCTTCTCGTACATAGAATTAAGGGTTTAGGTTTTAAACGTCAAGGTATGACCCCCAAAGACCAACGAAGGGTCCTTGAGGAGGACCGTAAAGTCTACCCTCAAAGCTGCCCAAACAGTGACCCACAGATGGGGGGACCTACGGGGAATAGGTCCATCCACGCCTCGTGGGTGAGCTCCATAGCTCAAGCCCAATTTCATCAAGCCACAAATCATGTACCACGCCCAACCAGGATGGGACATGGTCCAACCCACGGTCCGTGGGTCGTGGGTCATGCCTGCAAACTATTTCAAGTCAGTTAAGGTATGGATAGTTTAGGTAATTCCTATTTTAGTTAGTTTGATGTGAGGTCATTTATATTGTTTTAATACACCTATATAAGTATTTTTAAGTCATTAACTAACCCATTACCTTCATAAAATCCCAAAACCCAAATCCATAACCAACTTTCTCGAAATAAACTCTCTCTAGAACTCCAACGAAAAAAGAAGAAGAAAGGTGACGCTAGTGTTGAAGAATCGAGCTTTTCTCCTCAAATTCGTGGTAAATATTCAATAAGGGATGGTAGTTCTTCATCCATGGGTATCCTCCACCCATGGAGCCCCTTCAAAAACCCCAATTTCAAAGCTAGAAAACCCAAAAGTTAGGGTTTGACTTCAATCTCATGGATTCCTTTCAAATTCATTCTAAATGATTGAATTATGTTTGTTTATGGATATATGGATGATTTTACATGATTTTAAGTTGAATTCCTCAAGAATCTATGAATTACCCTATTTTCTCAAATTGGATCTTAAAGTGTGGGTATGGATTGATGCAAGTAGAATGTTATAGAATTATGAATGTTATGAATTGTTTACTTGAATTATGTTATTATCCATGCCTAATGTAATTCTAGGTGTGTTGATTGAATGTGATCTATGGTCCTTGAAGGGAAAATTATGAGAATTATGTATAATCATGATATTTATGTACATTCTTTATGAATACTTTGAGAATAAAGTGATTATGACTATGATGTAATTCTGGTGTTTTTGAAAGGCTATTCTCACACACACACACTTACGAATGAAGTATGAATGAAGTTTCTATGATCATGATAATGATGATGTGTTGATTGAAAGGTTTTTCTCAATTCTATACTTATGAATGATGATGACATGTTGTGAAAGGTTTTCTCACAATATGGGGATCCTTAGGTTGAAAGTCTATTCTCACCTATTGAATCTATGAGCTATCTTATGAAGGATGTTGGGTTGAAATAGATGTCCACGTGAGTTATGGCGGGGTATCTAGTAGCCATATCTTTATCCTATTTATTCTATAATAATGAAATGTTAAGTACTCCGTCGGGAATAATGCTAAGCACCTAGTGGATATTGATTGAGATGGAAACTCATACGTGAGTTGAGGCGAGGATTCTAGTAGCAATCTCTTGAGATGGATGCCCATACGAGAGTTGAGGCGGCGTATCTAGTAGAAATCTCCTTATCCCATGACTATGTCCCCTCATAGGTCTTTAGATAGTGGATCCACCTAAGCTAAATGTTATCGGTTCTACCTTAGGCAAGTAGACCAACTTTTTTTGGTGTGGCAGATACCGGATTCCATGATTTACTCACATTGTCTATGTCGGTTAAGGCTTACCCCCACAATTAATGATTATGAACTATGACTTCTCAAGAATGCACTACTTAGTGTGGGTGGGGTATGGGACTTCATCCATTCATTTCACAAGTAGGCTTTGAGGGTGGTTATGGCGTGTTCCTTTTATGTTATGATGAATTATGAAATAAAGTATTCTTAATTTGGATTGTTGCTATGAGTTACTCTCTTTGATATTACTTAGTAAATGTGAAGGTTTCCTTGTCTTTGAGTATTAACTAAAGATGAGATCAAAGAATGGTAAGTGTGATTATAGTGGCCTAAATATGGTACTTAGTATAGAAGTGATTATGGAATCTTATTTATGCATTGCACAAGTATAACTTAGGGTTACTTATGAGATGGTTCTATTATGCTATGATGATCTATGTGTTGAATATGCTTGTGACTTATGCTTTTATACTAAAGTGCATGATGATTCTCAAACTTGGTAAATGCATGATTTTCAACTAAAATGTCATTTTTAGCATGTTCCTAAGGTTTTTATGCATGTCTATCATACTTAGTGCATTTTTGTACTAACCCATATTTTCTACTTTTCCAAAGTGTAGGGTCTGGTTCTTAAGGTGATCTACTTTTGGTTCAAGCTTGGATCGACTATTGTCCTAGCTTGTGGTGAGTCCTCATGATTCGAGGACGTATGAGTCAATTGTAGTTTCTTTCTAGTTATTTCATTTCAGACTATGTTGTAAGGGTTGTGGCCCTATTTGATTCAAAGATTGTATTAGATGGCTAATTGAGACAAGTCTAGACTTCCGCTTGCTTTTATAAAAGACTTCAATTAAATGGATAAAGTTTTAAAATTTCCGTATTATTTCTTTTATCATATGTTATGATATGGTAAGGGCTTGTATGAGACCCTTTCGGGGTCATGTACGATGTGTTACATCTAGGGTGTACCCCTAAGTCGTGACAAACTTGGTAATCAGAGCATAAGGTTTATAATGATTCTAGGATGATGTCTCATAAGTCACGTCTAGTAGAGTCTTGTTCATAGTGTGAAGCGCGCCACATTTATGAATGAGAGGCTATAAGATGTTAACAAACTACACTTCTATCATTACTCTTAAGTCGTGCCATAGAGTTTAGCTCTATAAAGTCCCTCTCCTAACCCTTCTCTTGTGTCTTCAGCAAATGAATACACGAAGGGGTAATGCTAGAAGAATGGAGAGTGACAATGTGAATGAAGAAGCTCCTCCTCAAGCTAATCAAACTCTGATTAATCCTTCGGCTATGTCAGATGTGGAGATTAGGTTGGCCTTTCTAATGTTGACCCAAGTCGTGGCAACTCAAGCCCAAGCTATGACAACCCAAGCCAATAGAGATGTTGGGACTCATGTGAACCTTAATATGAATTCCTTGGCTGCTAGATTGAGGGATTTTGCTAGAATGAACCCTCCCAAGTTTCTTGGTTCCAAAGTGGGAGAGGATCCTCAAGAATTTGTGGATGAGGTTTATAAAATACTTGATGCCATGAGGGTGACTTCGGTACAGAAAGCAGAGCTATCTGCTTACCAATTAAAGGATGTTGCTCAAGGTTGGTATACTCAATGGAAGAGAAATAGGTCGGTACGAGCGGGTCCCATAGATTGGGAGGTGTTTAAGAAAGCATTTCTTCATAGGTTCTTTCCCTGATAGTTGAGGGAAGCTAAGGTGGAAGAATTCATTAACCTTAGGCAAGGTAGCATGAATGTTAACGAGTATGCCTTGAAATTTATCCAACTATCAAAGTATGCTCCATCTATGGTGGTGGATCCAAGGGATGAGATGAACATGTTTTTTATGGGTGTGTCCGACTTAGTTAGAGAAGAATTCAGTACAACAATGCTCTATGCTAACATGAATATCTCTAGGCTTATGGTGTATGCTTAACAAATTAAGGAATCAAAACTCAAGAGAAAGAATAGAGAGGTAAAAAGAGCTAGGTCTGATGAACAAGGTCAACCAAGGTTCAAAAAGAAGTCCTTCAATCAAGATTCCTCCAATGATTCCCCAATGGTCAACAAGGATAGGGTGTCTAACCCTAAATCTCAAGGAGGAAATGGAGGCGGTTCTTCTTTTGAAAGATCTACATGTGCCAAATGTGGGAAGCAACATGTGGGCAAGTATCTAGCCGACATGGATGGGTGCTTTGGGTGTGGAAAGAAAGGTCATAAGCTCAGAGATTGCCCGACACTCATGGCAAAAGGGAGAGAGGCCAAGCATGCCTCACTTAGTGGTCTGGTTCCCAATGCTCCAAATTATGGTCGCTTCTATGGACTCCGATCTCAGAAAGGACCAAGAAGTCTCTCCGGATGAAGCCACGCATGTTGATAATTCCATATAAATGTGAATGTTTTATTAAGATCCCTATGCTACTTTTTAGACTTTGATGATTATCCTTAGTAGGGGTTTTCTCCCAAGGGGGAGATGGTATGCTTAGATAGCAAGATTGTTTAGATTTCCGATATCCTCATCTCTCTTCTTCTATTACTATTCTAGCTTGAGACAAACAGTTCATCTTAGCTTGTTTTATGATTTGGAGTCATGTGTGTTTTAGAAAATTTCTATGATCTCCTTATGTTATGCATGTTCTTGATGAAATTCATATTTAGTAAGAAAATGAGTTTTCATGGTTTATGTGTTCCTCATGTTGTTGTGCATTTAGTATGAGTTGCTTATATGCTTCATGAGATGAATTGCCAAACATGCTTTAGTATGCTTTCGAGAGTAATTGCATAATTTACTTCATGATATTGTGTCGAGCATACTTTGAGTTTGAGATGGTAGTTCCTCCAATGAATTTGAGAAATGCTGAAGTTTTCATGCATAATGGGTTGTTAGATGTAGTTCCTACTTCCTTGTGTTGCATTGACCATGTTGAGATGGAGTTGATGTTTCCTCCTTTGAATTGTGCAATATTTTGATGTTTCATGCATGATGGGTTGCTAGTCTGGAGTCTTTAATTCCCTAAGGTGTCTAGAACAACATTCGAGGACGAATGTTCCCAAAGGGGAGATAATGTAACACCCCAAAAATTAATAGGCTTAACTAGAGCTTGTCGTAAGTGTTAGAGTCGTAAAATTTGCTTCTCATACTTACAATGAAGGTTTTAGGGTTTAAACGTCAAGGTACGACCCTGATAAGAACACTATCAAAGACACTTCATCCAATACTAAGCATCAACGATCGTTCAATAGTAATATAACCCAACTAGTGAGATGGGGTCGAGTCCCAAGGGAGTGTTTCGTACTTAAGAATCAATAGAAAAGCATAAATATGCTCAAGTCAATCTTAGCTAAACACATTTATGAATAAAAGCACAATTCAAGTTTGGGATGACATAAGTGTCAAATATCAAGGGGTTTTTGTTTGTATTATCAACTAAAACAGTAAATAACACGAAAATACGAAATTGGTTTACGGGCTAAGGTAAACAACCGGGTAATTGTTATTAATAGTAAACAGTTGTAAATCGGTGAATAAGCCAGAATTTAGTGGGGGTAAACTTTATCTCGAACAATTTACCCCGAATCAAATTGGTTTCTCTCAAACACCAAAAAGCAGCAATGAAGCACGACCTTCACTTTAGTCCATTCACTCTCTCGAGCTGAATGTGTGGAAAAGGGTCTAGGATTCACTGTCTCGAGCTGAACCCATGACAACCCAATACCCACAGACCATCGATTCAGTAATTTTGGTTTTAAAACCTCTCTATTGAGCAAGCCAAAAACACGAAGTTAAGATTGTATTTGCAACTACAACCCATTAAATTCAACCACAATTACTGAACGAAATCACTTTTAAACAGCAAATAAACTAGCAATTAACAATACCCAGCAGCTAAATCAACCCATACTCAGATAATCACACCCCAATAATTGGGGTTTTGGGTAGACTTAGTAAAAAGGTAAAAATCGTTACCGAGTTGTGTTTCCATCAATTGGGTATGATTGATATTGTCTTTACAAAGAACTAAGATGAAGAATCTTCAACACCCACTTCGAATTTCTTAGAAATGGAAATCTTCAAAGCTAAAGAAATATTGTCTCCCTATTCAGCTCTAAGTTCTCAACTTCAAAAACTGAAATATAATATGTTTCAATACAAGATTCGATACTAAGCTAAAAATTTAAACAAGTATTTATAGTTGTCAAAAAGTGTGCTACGAAGGTCCAGTCGGTGCAGTAAGTCGGGATCGCTGATCAACTCGGCGATCCGCCCTTTGGTCAATTCCATCGCCTTTTGCTTTGGCCTTCAGCATCTTCAAGTTCTGTAACTTTGGGCGATATGGCACTGCATCGCGGAACCGTTCGGCGACTCGCCGACTGCTCCTTTCTATCACCGACTTAATTTTGTCCTTTAGGGCTTGGCACACTGGAACATTAGGCGAGGCCAAGGCAATTCGGTGACTCGCCCAATGGGTTAGGCGATCCTCAAGCCTTCTTTTCTTCGTCTTTTCAGCTGCCTTGTTCCTTTTTGCTCATTAGTGTCCATGCTTTGTTTCTCAATCCAAATACCTGAAATTCAAGGATTTACATCAATTATTAGCACAAAATATGCATTTGAGGACACTAAATCTATTTTAAAAAAGCCCTAAATGAGTCCAAATCATGGACTCATCAACATCCACAACTTAAACTTTTGCTTGTCCTCAAGTAAAACTCAAGTTCAGCAGTTCAAAAAGGATGTCTCAAATAGTGCTACACAAGATTCAATCATGAATGCACACAAAAATACTCAACTTACTCATGCAAAGATCAATTGTGCACTCAAAGAGTCAAGTTGTGACTCACCAATATCAAAGAATCTCAACCTCACAATAGTTTCTTCAAATGCAAGTTCAAGCCCAACAAAGGTACTCAAATGCCCTCACATAAAGAATGATTTTATATTCACACATAATGGTTCAACAATTTAAAGTTCTGAAATCAAATGCAATGCTCACACTCACAAAGATGAACACAATGTATGATTTCACCCATAGGTTTACCCGTATTTTCCAACCAACATTTGTTTCAGCTCACTCAAGATAAAAAAGGTCTTCTCAAGGTTTGTAACGGGGTTGAGTGCAAAGGTATGGTCATTTAGGCTCAATGGCTATAGTCCTCATGAAATGTTGTGTGAACAACACTTCCTTTCCTTTTCTTCATCATTTTTCATTTGTGCTTACAAGTCATCCCATTAATCACTTTCCATGGACTGTTGGAAACCCCATTTCTTTTTGTATTTTCACAACTTTATTCCACAACTTTTTCATTCTTTTCTTCTTTTTCTCTCTCTTTTTTTTGTATGGAGGGGTTCCATTTTTCTCAAAACATGGGTAAAAGGGGACTTTCTTGCACTCCTTGATTTACCTTTTCTTTTCACCACACCCTCAACTTAGGCTTTTGGCCTAAGTTGGCTATTCAAATAGACCACAAATCATGAGGATTATGAGTATTGGATCAAGAAAGGTCATGTTTTCATCAAGTTTCTTCCAAGAAAAGGTTAAGACTCAAAGGGTGCTCAAACGGGGTTCACACGCTCACAGGATAGGCCACAAAAGAGGTATAATGTCAAATTGTTTCACACTCTTTAAAGTTTCCTAAGATCATATCAAGAGATTGCATCACTTAGTAAACCGGACCAACAGAGGTGTCATCACACATGGCTCACGGTAAGCTCATCACACAAGGCATTGACACCAAAGTCAAACAAGACTCCACACTTTTGCAAGTGTGCAATGTTCATCACAAGAGACTCAATTTGATAATTGGCTAGTCACAACGAGATGCAAGTTCACATATTGTCTATGCAACTTTATTTGGCCTCATCATCGCCGCACATTCATTTTTGTTCCATTATGAGCACTATTCAAGTCATCGATATTGATCAAAACTGATACTCAAATTTACAAAAGAACAGCCATATTCAACACATACAAGATGTGGCAAAATTTTTCGGAAGGGTCAAAACTCATTTACATTTAAAACAAGGAGTCACAAGCTCAAACCTTCCACAAAAAGCAGTGTAAGAACACAACTATGGCTCAAAACCCAATATATTAACAAAACATCAATATTCACAACAAGTCACACAATAGGTGGGCCTCACCCCACCACAAATAAAGTCATTTGTCCTCAAATGCAAACAAAAAATATCCAAAAGTTAAAGTAAAGAAAGACAAAGATGGAGGTAAAGAGGGGTCCTGTCTAATCAGTCGCTCCATTTGTCTGGGCATCAGTGCCCGGTGCATCAGTCTGGACTCGGGCTTTAGTGCTCGGAGTCACCTCAGAAGGAACAACAACTGCACTAGGAGCAGCCATGGGAGTATCTGTTAAGGAAGCCTGCACATCAGCATCTACCATGGGCTCTTCAGTCTCAGTAAGGCCCTCATATGAAGCTTCCTCACCCACCTCGAGCATCTCCTCATCAGCCTCCGCCTCAGACTCAAGATCAGCTGCTTGCTCAACTCTAGTCTCATCTCCGGTGGTAGTCGGAGGCATATTTGGTACATCTGGAATCTCCACCGTCCCGAAGATCATGGACATGTCGATGAACTTCAGTTTATCCACATCACTCCTTAACACAACAATAGCGGCCTTTAAGGCCATCACCTCTTCGGTGACCCCTTGCCACGCTAACACACCACTATCCTTGCCGCAAGGGCATCAATGGCAGTGCTCAATGGTGACACAGCATCAGCCAGGGCAGTCTGAATCATTCCCGGAATAGAGGCTTTGAGTCAGGCAACCCGATGATCAGTAGAATGGGCAAGTTGTCTCATTCGGAGTAATAAAGCCTGAGTGAGTAGGGTCCGAGAAACAGCAACAGGTCTCAGAGGCAGTGCAACAGCAGAAGAACCTAGAGTATCAGAAGGGACAGTGATAGGTGTACCTGAAGGCCAAGGGGTCGGAGTAGGCAAAAATGCCTCTGCAAGTAGTGAGTCTATGCCCACACCCGGGGAAGAGTCCATCGGGGCTGCCTTCTTCTTCTACTCCACCTCATCCTTCAAATATTCTGCCTCAATCCTCTGGATATCAGTAGAGGATGTGGGAATCACTTCCACATCCTTCTTAGCATCTCTAGGAACTCGGGCCCGTCTGCCTAGCTTGGTTATCAACACCGGGAAGGGGAGTGAGGTCTGGCGCTACTTAGTCTGCATGAGCATTTCCTTTGTGATGATCATCCCCAAGTTTAGTCTTAACCCCTTAATGAGACAGCCTAGACAGGCTGCTTTGGCGTGGCGAATAATAGACTCATTTTGGGAGGGCATGATCGTGCTTCTGATGAAACCAAACCAATAGCTTGCTGCCATATTAAGGTCCTTCTTTTCAGTTGCTGCTCCAAACTCAAGCCACTTTGGAGTGTCGTCTGATATCAACGGAGCCAGCGACTTCTTCATGTTCTCTAGAGTCGTCGTCCTGTACTTGTGGAGACAGTCATCCTCAAACCTCGTAGTGCATTGTAATATTGCGTTCGTGGCAGTAAATTCACATTACACTTTCTTAACCCTGATGACAACGTAGTCAATCAGCTTGAATTTAGTTGTCGCCTTCTTCCCTTGTGGCATCAATGTACTGTAAGCATTGTAGAACTCTTGGACCCATCTTGGTATATATGAGCCACAGGGCTTTGTGAAAATCTGGAACTTATGAGACTTCAAACAGCTCATAATCTCTGGGTACCTGTCAATGACCCCATCCGTGGACATAAGTTTCTCCTTAACAATCATTCTCAGCCTCTCAGTCTTTAATATTTTCATCGACTTAGGAGGAGGACCATGTATAGGAGGTGCTAGGACTACAGCCTACTCTGGAACTGGAGGAGAAGAAGTGGTGGGGGGAGGAGTTCTGATCCTAGACGGAAAATGCATTCTTTTTTAACGTAGCTCTGCCCTATGTGCTACTACCAGCTCATCATCATCAGAAGCTATAGTTTGAGGCTCTTGATGCTCACCCTTACTCTTAGAAGTGGTTAGGTAAGTGTCATAGATGTCGTCACTATCGGATCTTGCCTCCAGTGACAGAGGTGTTTTGCCTTTACCCTTGCCTTTTCCACCAGTTGTGGGCAGTTTTGTGGCCTTACCCATGGATGCAGCTACATCCTCATTGAGTGCAATCCCTTTTTCTTTCCTTCGGGGTGGCATATTTCTTCCCGCAACTTTAGATCTAGCCATGTCTGCAAAACATTAGAAAAAAGTTAGAAATATTTCAGTTAAAATCACAGAAAAATAGTTGTAGACAGACTCGCCGAACCGGTCGGCGAGTCACCGAATCACTTTGGAGGAGCTAGATCGGGCTCCCCAAAAAGATGGCTTTAAAGTTATTGCAAGTCGGCGATGGGAAATTCCTTTCGGCGAATCAGCGACAGCTTTCAACGAACAAGGGTTAATCCACCAAAAGTTACAGTGCAAAAAGGGTACAGGGGTGCAGATAAAAGGCGATCAAGAAGTTTTTCGGCCAGTCGCCGAGTGCCTTCGGCGACCTCAGGCTTCTCGCCGAAAGTTACAGAGCCCAACAACACATTAATTATGAATTAAAGGTGAGATGGGGACCTTTGGCGAACCATTGAATGGTTCGACGAGCTCGACCCACCTCGCCAAATGACCCAACGTGCCTACTTTCAACTCAACTTCTCGAATTCAACCCCGCAACCCCCCAAAAACAAAATCAAAGCATGCATAACTCAAATTAAAACTAGACCCATAACACCCATTACCTCGGGATATTTAGACTTCTCTCGGTTTTTCCAAATTTGGCCAATTGGTGACTTTTGCCCTTAAGAATGATGTCATCCATTCTATCATTGGGAAAATTACGTCATTTGGCACAAATACGAGCTATTTAGACTTCACTATTACATCATTTGGCACAACCCCACAAAATTTAACCAATTTTAAGGCACAAGAGTACGGGATTTCAACAATCAAAACAATACGGGCAAGATTATCAAATTAAAATAGGAATTCAAACATTCTAATCCTATCAGAGAGGCCCAACACACTTCAACAAGATAATATCATTTGCATAAGAGTACAAAATTGCTAAAAATAAATTTGGGGTTCGAAAAACCAACCTTTGATGCCGAAAAAAATAAAATTGAAATGCTAGGCGGCAATGTTATCCACTCCGAACATAAACACGACAACTAAAATGTGAAGAAAAAGCACGAAATATAGAAACTAGAGTGTGGGTGTGAGTTTGGGAAGATAAAAAGTGAGGGAAAATGAAGAGTTCGAAAATTTAAACCTTTGGCCTTATAAAAACCATCCAGTTCTCGCCCATTCAACGATATTAGTCTTTCTTGCCGACACACTCGGTGATCTACCGAGTGGTCACTTACCTCACCAAGTTTTACAGGACCTCTAGTTAATATGGGGGTCCAAACGGCGGACTAGATCGCGCTCGCCGACTTGATCAGCGATTCGCCAAGCTTCTCTTGGGCTCACCGAGTTTTACAGACTACAATTTGAAATTGTCTTGAGTCCAACGACATTCTGGGTCGGGGTCACCGACCTATTCGGCGATGCGCCGACTGGACCATTTGCTCGCCAACCTATATTTTTCAAACACTTTCCACACTTTAACCTGCACAATCAACACACCATTATTTACCAAAACAAAAATAAAGCAATAAAAGGTCTTGGGTTGCCTCCCAAGTAGCACCTTAGTTAACATCGTGGCATGAAGCAAGTCCCCACTTAAGTTCCATTAGTGAGGTTTGCCTTATTTCATAAGGAAACCCCTCTTTTGGTTTTGGATCGAGGTCATTCAACACTTGGTCCATTTGGGACCCTAGTAGATGAATGAGCATGGAATGTGAGGTCATCATTTGGTTTAGCATCAAGATGTTTTCCCTTATCTCCTCCAACACTTTGTCGTGTCCTTCAACTTTTTGTAGAATGAGTAAGAGGACCTCTTCAATTTTACCACCCTTTTGCTTTTTCATCTTTCGACGCTCGTGAGGGGAGATGTACTTGTCCGTCTTTTTGGACAGTGCCTCCAAGTCCTCGACCTTTTGGGCCAAGATATTCAGCTGACCCAACAATGTTGCCAAGTGTTGATCCTTCTCAGTCTCCTTGTTGGGTTTGGTCACAAAATCAAGGAGTTGGGTTGCGGTCTCATAGGAGTGTTGCATCAAGCAGCCCGGAGAGAGTTTGTCAGCCATTATTCTATTTTAGGGGCTAAGACCCCGGTAGAAACATTTCAGAAGTAGTTTATTTGGAATCTCATGAGTTGGGCACTGTTGCAATAGGATTTTAAACCCTTTCCATAACTCATACACGGACTCACCCTCTAATTGCTTAAAATTTAGGATGCTATCCCTAAACATCATCAATCTCGAAGGAGGTTGATCCATTAGGTTACTGTTGCTATCAAATATGCTCCAAGTCTCTGCTCAAAACAGCAACACACAAACCAAAACAAAAAATTAAGTAAGTAGAACTATAACTAACAAGAGAAAAAATTCATCTTGACTAAAAATTCTCAAGTAACACCACTCCCCGGCAGCAGTGCCGTTTTGATAAGAATGCTATCAAAGAAACTTCATCCAATACTAAGCATCAACGATCATTCAATAGTAATATAACCCAACTAGTGAGTTGGGGTCGAGTCTCAAGGGAGTGGTTCGTACTCAAGAATCAATAGAAAAGTATAAATATGCTAAAGTCAATCATAGTTAAAAATATTTACGAATAAAAGCATAATTCAAGTTTAGGGTGACACAAGTGTCAAATATCAAGGGGGTTTTGTTTGTATTATCAACTAAAATAGAAAATAACACGAAAATATGAATATGGAGACGGGATTCTTGGGATGTGATAGGATTATGGGCTAAGGTAAACAACTGGGTAATTGTAATTAATAGTAAATAGTTGTAAAACAGTGATTAAGCTAGACTTTAGTGGGGGTAAACTTTCTCTCGAACAATTTACCCCGAATCAAATTGGTTTCTCTCAAACACTGATAAGCAGCAATGAAGCACAACCTTCGCTTTAGTCCATTCACTCTCTCAAGATGAATGTGTGGAAAAGGGTTTAGGATTCACTCTCTCGAGCTGAACCCATGCCAATCCAATACCCACAAACCATTGATTCAGTAATTTTGGGTTTAAAACCTCTCTCGAGCAAGCCAAAAATACGAAGTTAAGATTGTATTTGCAACTACAACCCATTAAATTGAACCACAATTACTGAATGAAATCACTTTTAAATAGCAAATAAACTATCAATTAACAATACCCAACAGTTAAATCAACCCATAATCACATAATCAAACCCCAATAATTGGGGTTTTATCTAAACACAGTAAAAAGGTAAAAATCATTATCGAGTTGTGTTTCCATCAACTGGGGACGATTGATATTTTCTTTACAAAGGTCTAAGATGAAGAATCTTCAACACCCACTTCGAATTTCCTAGAAATGGAAATCTTCAAAGCTAAAGAAATATTATCTCCCTATTCAGTTCTAAGTTCTCAACTTCAAAAATTGAAAAATAATATGTTTCAATACAAGATTCGATACTAAGCTAAAATTTTAAACAAGTATTTATAGTTGTCAAAAAGTGTGTTGCGATGGTCCAGTCGGTGCAGTAAGTCAGGATTGCCGATCCACCCTGCGATCCGCCCTTTGGTCAATTCCATTGCCTTTTTGCTTTGGTCTTCAGCATCTTCAAGTTCTGTAACTTTGGGCGATATGACACTACATCGTGGAATCGTTCGCCGACTCGCCGATGGCTCCTTTCTATCGCCGACTTGATTTTCTCCTTTAGGGCTTGGCACACTGGAACATTAGGCAATGCCAAGGCCATTCGGTGACTCGCCCAATGGGTTAGGCGATCCTCGGGCCTTATTTTCTTCGTTTTTTCAGCTGTCTTGTTCCTTTTTTCTCATTAGTGTCTATGCGTTGTTCGTCAATCCAAATACCTGAAATTCAAGGATTTACATGAGTTATTTGGCATAAAATATGCATTTGAGGACACTAAATCTATTAAAACAAAGCCCTCAATGAGTCCATATCATGGACTCATCAGAACGCCCAAGGATCAACCAAGGGTCCTTGAGGAGAACCCTAAAGTCTACCCTCAAAGCTGCCCAAACAGTGACCCACAAATGGGACCTATGGGGAGTAGGTCCATCCATGCCTCGTGGGTGAGTTCCATAGCTCAAGACACAGATCATGAACCATGCCCAACCAGAATGGGCCGTGGTCCCACCCATAGTGTGTGGGTCGTGGTTCGTGGGTCATGGCTGCAAACTATTTTAAGTCGGTTAAGATAAGGGTAGTTTAGGTAATTCCTATTTTAGTTAGTTTGATGTGAGGTAATTTTATATTGTTTTAATACACCTATATAAGTGTTTTTAAGTCATTAACCAACCCATTCATTTCATAAAATCCCAAAACCCAAATCCATAACCAACTTCCCCAAATAAACTCTCTCTAGAACTCCAAGGAAGAAGAAGAAGAAAAGTCAAGCTAGGGTTGAAGAATCAACCTTTTCTCCTCAAATTAGTGGTAAATTTTCAATAAGTTATGGTATTTATTCATCCATGGGTAACCTTCACCCATGGAGCCTTTTCAGAACCCCAAATTTCAAAGCTAGAAAACCCAAAATTTAGGGTTTGATTTCAATCTCATGGATTCCTTTGTATTTCATTTTAAATGATCGAATTATGTTTGTTTATGTATATATGGATGATTTTAAATGATTTTAAGTTGAATTCCTCAAGAATCCATGAATTACCCTATTTTCTCAAATTGGATCTTAAAGTGTGGGTATGGACTGATGCAAGTAGAATGTTATAGAATTATGAATGTTTGGAATTGTTTACTTGAATTATGTTATTATCCATGCCTAATGTAATTCTAGGTGTTTTGATTTAATGTGGTCTACGGACCTTGAAGGGCAAATTATGAGAATTATGTATGACCATGATATTTATGTACATTCTTTATGAATACTTTGAGAATAAAGTGATTATGACTATGATGTAATTGTTGTGGTGTTGAAAGGCTATTCTCTCACACACACACTTATGAATAAAGTAAGAATGAAGTTTCTATGATTATGATAATGATGTTTTGTTGATGGAAAGGCTATTCTCATTTATATACCTATGAATGATGATGACTTGTTGTGAAAGGTTTTCTCACACTATGGGGATCCTTAGGTTGAAAGGTTATTCTCACCTATTGAATCTATGATCTATCTTATGAATGATGTTGGGTTGAGATGGATGTCCATACGTGAGTTGAGGAGGGGTATCTAGTAGCAATCTCTTTATCCCATTTCTTCCATAATAATGAACTCAAGTAATAAAATGTTAAGTACTCCATGGGGAATAATGCTAAGCACCGAGTAGATATTGATTGAGATGGAAACTGATACGTGAGTTGAGGTGGGGTTTCCAGTAGCAATCTATCGAGATGGATGCCCATACGTGAGTTGTGTCGGGATATCTAGTAGCAATCTCTTTATCCCATAACTATGTGCCCTCATAGATCTTTAACTAGTGGATCCACCTAAGCTAAATCTTACCGGTACTACCCTAGGCAAGTAGACCAACTCTTTTTGGTGTGGGAGACATCGGATTCCATGATTTACTCACATGGTCTATGCCGGTTAAGGCTTACCCCCACAATGAATGATTATAAACTATGGCTTCTCAAGAATTCACTACTTAGTGTTGGTGGGGGTATGGAACTTCATCCATGCATTGCACAAGTAGGCTTTGAGAGTAGTTATGGTGTGTTCCTTTTATGTTGTGATGATTTATGAAATGAAGTATGCTTAATGTGGATTGTTGCTATGAGTTTCTTTCCTTGATATTACTTAGTAAATGTCAAGGGTTTCTTGTCTATGAGTATTAACCAAAGATGAGATCAAAGAATGGTAAGTGTGATTATGGTGGCCTAAATGTGGTACTTAGTATAGATGAGAATATGGGATCTTATTTATGCATTGCACAAGTATAACTTAGGGTTACTTATGAGATGGTTCTATTATACTATGATAATCTATAAATTGAATATGCTTGTACCTTATACTTTTATGCTAAAGTGCATGATGATTCTCAAACTTGGTAAATGCATGTTTTTCAACTAAAATGACTTTTTAGCATTTTCTCAAGGTTTTTATGCATGGCTATCATACTTAGTGCATTTTTGTACTAACCCATATTTTTTATATTTTCCAAAGTGCAGGGTTCGGTTCTTAAGGCGATCTTTTTTTGGTTCAATCTTGGATCAACTATTCTCCTAGCTTGTGGTGAGTCCTCAAGATTCGAGGACGTATGAGTCCGTTGTAGTTTCTTTCTAGTTATTTCATTTCGAACGATGTTGTAAGGGTTGTTTCCCTATTTGATTCAAAGACTGTATTAGATGGCCAATTGAGAAAAGTCTACACTTTCGCTTTCTTTTATAAAAGACTTCGATTGTATGAATAAAGTTTTAAAGTTTCTGCATAATTTCTTTTATCCTATGTTATGATATGCTAAGGGATTGTATGAGACCCCTTCGGAGTCAAGTACATCATGTTACATCTAGGGTGTACCCCTGGGTCGTGACAGAAGGGGTAGTTTTAGAAAGTCAAGGTTTGAAGTGTGTTGCAAAATGGGAACTTAGAACTAAAATTCCGAGTTTCTATCTCCATGCAAGCCACCGGGCTGGGGTTAATTCCACTAGGGCGGGACCGTTGTGGCTTGCCAATCGTGAATTAAACCGAGGAAAAACCCCAAAAACGTTATTTTGTGAAAAAAAAACTTCATTCTTAAGAGCTAAGGGACGACCTAGGGCAGTTTCTCATCAAATTTCCATGAATTCTCATGCCAAAGGTAAGTTAATTACTCCTAGAACTTAGAACCCTTGTTAATTATCGTTGAGGGAGGGTTTTGGCCTAAAGGTTATGATGCAAAAAGCCCTAGTTGAGCATTAGGATCATGGGTTTTGCCTTGGGTTGATATTTTGTTATAATCCGGGTAAATTAGGCCTTGTTTATTGATCCTTGCATTAATTAATTGTTTTAGACTAAGAACAAGCTGCAAGACTCCGGAAAGGGAAGGCTCAAATGTCTTAGGAGTATTCAGGCTTGGTTTCAAGGTAGGTGATGGTTTTACTTCCTCTTGTGTTATATATGTCTGATAATTGCTCCATTGTATGCATGCACATATGTTAATAGGCAAACATGAATCAAATCTAAAGAAATGTTTAAGTATGAGCAAATACATGCCATGAACTTGTTACTTGACTGTGTGACTATGTGCACTGTTTATTATGGGTGTAATTGTGACTATGGTTGTGCAGACTAGATCGGGTCTCATGTTCTGACACATATATTGGACCGGGTGTCAATTTCTGACACATATATTGGACCGGGTGTCACATTCAGACACACTAAAAATTTGGGTGTGGGTTCCATGAGAGGACCACTTGTGATTATTACATTCATATCTACATGTTATTGATATTGGGGAATGGTATGTTGCTCCTAAAATAATAATTGTATTATGCGTTTTGTATGTGTGTGTTTATTGTGTTGTAATTACTTGCTTATATTTCACTTACTGGATTAGCCATGTGATCGTACCAGTACACCGTGGTTTTATGTACTGATACTGCACTTGCTCTTTGTTTGTTGAGTACAGGGCATCTTTAGGAGGCTACTGACAAACCTCTGTTAGGAGATCATTGACCGAGACCAGATTCGAGAGTGAGCCAGTTCTTTCAAGCTGCCATGGATCCATCATTAGTTTAGTCCATTCTTTTCAAACTCAAACTATATATTCATACTTTTACTTATGTTTAGTTTCCTGGGTTGCATCCCCCTTTGTTAAACTTGTTGGTAAGTAGAGTTTTGGTACAATGACTTTCAGGTCTAGGGATTGCATTTCCGTGAGAATCATGGTTGGTTGTTTTGTTAAAGTTTTGGAGTTTATGGGAACTCATAATTTAATTCGTCATATAAACCTGCTTCCATATCTTTAAATGGTTTAGTTTCTTTAAGTTGCTTTTTTGGGTTGTGGTAGTGTTTCTCCCACCAGAGGGTTAGTGTGGGTGCCAATCACTGCGGTCTTGGTTGTGACTAGTGTTTCATTGATCTCAATATACCAAACCGAGCCTAGTAGAGTCTTGTGGAATGGTATGGAGACGTCTGTATTGTTTCTCGATAGGCTACAATACTTTAGGAAATCTCTCAGTTTTCTTCTCTTTTTTGTGTTATGACTTGATTTCAATTGGTATCTGGTGATCTAAATTGGTATCTATTCTCTTTCCCTCTTCTGTACGTAGATGGTTAACACATGATACAACGTTGTCAGGTCCGTAGCTCCCATCAATGAGCCAGCAGAGAAGCCCGCAGCAAGAGGTCGTGGTCGAAGTAGGGTCCGAGGAAGGGTAGCACTCGCCAGGGGTGGATCCCAGTTGAGAATGTTCCCAGGGAAGAGGCCCCTCATACACCCCAAGAAGATGTGGAAAAGAATGCAGAGATCAAAGATGAAGAGGATGTTGGACCAGAGGAGGACGCATGGGCTGAGACTACATGTCTTCTTCCCTTATACCTAGTGATAGCTTAGTAGATGCAAAATTTGATACGCTCAAATTACACCTCCTTTCAGAAGCATAAGCGATCGTTATCAAGTAAAGAACCCAACTTGTAGGTTGGGGTCGATCCCACGAGGAAAATGGTTTAGACTTTACTTTTAACTAACAATTATATTC
>JAJOOS010000764.1:0-74056 GCA_029582725.1 Solanum chiquidenum | reverse complement strand
TTCGCGCATACTAAGGTTTAAACACACACATTTATAGCACACATATTCACCTCATAACATTCAAGTAATTAAAACTTCATATCTACAGTTAATTCAAACAGCAAGAATCACACAGTCCCAGTTATTTCAGGAAACAAGAAGCACACATTCACAGTTTCCAAAATACAATGCACAGGTGATTTCAATTTATTAGTTAGTTTGTTCCATAGATGACCATTACTGGTCATCCATGGTCCTTATAGCCCCTAAAGCTAGTTACCATTTGGAACCTTCCCAATTCCAATTACCTTGCTTGTGCTCCTTTAGTCGTGACCGCGACTTTTGGTTCACTTTGTTGAAATACCAATTGGAATCGGGAGATACCAAATGGACTCAACTCATACCACAAGCGACACTTCACACGAAAGGAGAGAATGAGTGGAACAATTTCCTAGAATGCTTCCTAGCTTCAGATAAGATGTGGACGTCAACACACCAATCCGCATGAGTCCAGTCCACATTTTGCTCTTGTACGGGGAGACCGGTAACCTAGGGTCTAATACCAATTTGTCACGACCCAACCCACTGGGCCGTGCGAGCACCCATTCTAACACCTAAGTAGGAGAACCCCCATATCCCAATAGTTAAAACATGCGGAAAATTTAAGAGAAACCGAGATAAATAGAATAATAGGATTTTTAAAATAATATTGTTAGACACACTTTTAGTCCAAACTGGAAAAGAAATTTAACAACTCCAAAGGGTCTAGTCTAAGCAGGTACAAGAGCTACAAAGAGTACAAATGTACAAAAAATAAAAGACACAACTCCCACCATGCAGAAGGAAGAATAGAAGTTGTTGGAGACTTTCTTCGTCTTTATCTAATGAAACGTCACCAATACTGCATCCAGACTATGTCAAAAGACATAGCAGGAGTAGTATCAGTACAAACGCGCGTACTAGTAGGCATCATCAGTCAACCCGACGCCCATCACATAACATAAGAAAACAACTAGTAAGATCATGAAATAAACCACTCGCTTCTCCACCTCTACCCTCTCTTTCAAATACCTCCAATATACAATAGTATTCTGCCTACTCTTACCCTTCTCAATCAACCTACCTATCAGATACTTGATCATCGCCTAACAATTCTACCACATAGAGGACTCCTCCAAATACAACCACCAACATTTCCACTAACCATTCACGTCATACCCCTACTTCTCGTCACATTACCCAGCAATAGTCACATAATACATTACATCATGCTCCTTTAACAATAAACCCAATCTCTTTCCCCCAAGGTGAAATCCACCTAAACATATTTCATCACACATGCTACCTCTACTCTTTGCATTACAACACACGAACAACCCTTACTATCTATTACTCGCCTCTTGAACATTTTACCCTTCCACTTTATCCAACTGGTTCGCTCATTAAATGCAACATAAGCAAGTTAATACAACATAAACTCACATTCACATATCAACATATACGATGTCATCAATATTTACGAACAATCAAACAACTTCACATTTTTATATCACATCATTGGTCCTCTCATGGAACCCAAACCCAAACAGTTAATTATTCCAGAACGTGGCAACGGATCCAAGTTAGTTATGCTGGAACGTGGCAACCAATCCCATAATTGTGCCGGAATGTGGAAACCAATCCAATAGTTATGCTGAAATGTGGCAACCGATCCAAGTTAGTTATGTCGGAACGTGACAACCGATCCATTCAACACATCATAATCACAATGACAAGTATATATTCGAGATCATACATTTAAGTCATTATTTCATGGAAATCATAGTTTACCCATCTCAATTACAACAAGTGTGCTCAACAATGCAACATTCATATACAAACATCAATTTGACCATACTTAGCCCTAGTTCATCATCTAAGTACTTCCTTCTAGGGTTTAGTCACAATTCATGATAAATCCTTGATTCAATCACTCCAATTTATGATCTAGCATGCATTCATAAATCTAGTTTCATTCATGATTTCTTAGTCTTATTCTTGAACCAATTGTATCCATGATAACAATTCTAGAGTCCCTAACAATTCATCAATTCCTCTTTTCTAGGCATACACCCACGTACTTTGATTTCTAGGAATTACTCATGGAATTTATGTGGTGCACGAAGGTCTACACACAACCCTACCATTAATTTTCATATATTACGTAGTAAGCACAAATTTATAACTACTCAATTCATAAAAGCTAGCCTACCTGGGCGCCAAGAAGATGCATGGAGTTTTGACTTTGTTTGCAATTTTATGGGTTTCATGACGGTGAATTTGGCCAAGAATCCACAAGATATTGCCATCCTCATGTTAGAATTCTTCTTCTCCTTTCTTCCCAAGCTTAGAGCAGCATTTCTGAGGTTTCTAGGGTGTTTCACGACTAATTTAGGTTTTTAGAAAGGTGGAGAAAACAGGATTTCTCTTAATTTATGTTTTGCCTCGCCTATTCCACTTCTGGCGCCAACTTACCCCACCCTGGGGCTGCCGCCCAAGCGGCATATCACCCGTTGTGGTGGGAAAATGGCCCAAATTTTTCCCAGATTTTTGTCCCTCCTAATTAATGACAATTCGTGTCGTTACAAGTAATTAGGCACCAATGCTCTACATTGTAACAAAGTTGCTAGTAACTCGAACAATCAAAAAAGAAATTGTTAATGTGGCAATTCAAAGAAGTAAAACAATAGAATATTAAAATGCCTACACTAACATTTTTTTATATCCCTTGGGATTGTAATTTAATATTTTGTAGGGATGAATTTATTTAATGTTGAAGGGTTGGGATGAAAATGATATTTTATATACTTGTATTTTTATTTCCCAAGTTCTTAAAGTGATGAAAAGGTCCATGAGCCCACAACCCAACCCAACTTTTTCACTTTTTCTATTTTTCTAACCCTAACCCTAAAAAAGCCATCAAACCTGTGTTCTCTAATTTTGTAGTCGCAACTCTTGTTGTATTTTCAATTTGGAATGGGTTTTCGATTTAGAAAGAGAGAAATCAAAGTTTTGAAGTCGGCAAAGATTCCAAGGCAGCCACGACAAGAGCTTAATGCACAAGCAATTGCAAACACAACTGCAAAAGCAGAAGTTGCAATCACAGAGATAGAAGCTATTATTGCTATGGCAGAAAGGGTTGTTACAATGGTGGAGGAGGCACTACTCTTGAATCCTCCAACCTGCAGGTAATCCTTTTCTTTTAACTAACCAAGCAATAATCCATTCTGCTTCATTGATTTCTTTCTCTGAAGAAATAACCCTTGTATATCATTGAGGTTACAAAAAAGTTTATAGCCAAAACATGGTGCTTTTATTTTTTTAAGCTTCACTTGCATTTTATCAATTTATAAAAAATGTAAAGCCAAACCAACTAGAACTCAGAATTCTATTTCTACATGGTCGATTGAAAAATATAGTAACCCAACAATGTTGAAGTTGAATCCCATAGAGAGTGTACTAGAGTTCTTATATAATATGATGTTGAGATTCAAATTAGTAACTATCATTGGAAAATTTGATTTTTTTATGAGAATCTGCTAACTACTTTGACAAGTTGGATTTGTATCAATAATAAATGTGAACTACAGATACAATTATTAGATAACGAAACTCAAACAAATATTTTATTATCAATTTATTTAGGTGTATTTATTGTGCAAAACTGATAAATGCACTTGGGTGTCAAATAAATTTGTCCACTCATCAAAAGTCTAAGATAAATTATCCTCTCTCGAGCTTCATCTATTAGATGGTGGTTGGTACGTAGCACCAAATCCCTGGTAATGATCATTTTTCCTAATCTTAACTTCTTTTGTCGAACAAGTTAGAATAGATCCAAGTTCTTTTTAATGTTGTCGACTATTTAAAGAAAACTTCTATTGCGAAAGGAACTTAATACACAATCATCACCCCTTCATAAGAAAGATATATATTGCAAATAATTTATTGTCTTCATCCCTACTCTATTTTCTATAACCCTAGTTATGAGTTTATATATTTATAACTAACAGTAAATAACAACTATAGTAATTTAAACGAATAGATAGCATTAATGCAATAGAAAGTAATATGAACCTTTGATTAATGTAACTCTCACAAAATAATCCTATTCATTCAACAATAATCTACTAAAACTAGAAAGTAAAACCTGAAAACTAAGAACAATTAATTCTAATATCTTGTAGTAATTTCAAACCCTTAGAATTACTTCATAACCCTAGATATGTTGTCAAAAGACATATATGTTATAATAGGGTCAAGATCTTAATCTTGATTGGACTCTAATTTGATTGGGTCAAACCCATTCCAATAAATAAGGTGGTCAGAAGATGGGGCTCATCGTGAGAAGGACTACCTCACATCGCGAGGTCCATTTCTCAAATCCAGCCTCACTTTGTCTCTATGGTTCAATTCATGTTCAGGTACGGTGTGAGGCCTATCTTTGAGTTCTTCTTGCATCTATTCTTGCTTCATCTTTGTCTCGATTATTGCGTTTCGTGTTCCAATCCATCATATGGGTCTTTTCTTTCTAATTTTGGCCTAAAATAAATCTAATCATATCTATTAACTCATGGCAACATATAATCACTAAACAAATGAATATTCACCGGACTATACTCAAAATGTGGCTAAAAATGGTGTAAGCTATTGTGTTTGAATGCGTAATTGCACTCTTGATCACCACCTCAAACTTAAAAACCTTTTTACATCCTCGAACAATTCATCCTATCCTTTATACACCCATTAGCATATCATTTCTGATTAAAACAAGGCTACTCACCAACTCTATGTAATGAACCTCTAGGTCATTTCTTTGTTAATGACTTTTGCTTATCATCTACAGTGTTCCTATAGTGACCCAAGTCATTTATGGCTTACGAGGACAGAAATTTGGTCCCATAATTGTTCTTTTGGGTTTTATGGGAATTTATGTGTTTGGGAGTTTTTTTTAACCTTGAACGGTTCATTTTGATCAAAGGTTCTGGAAGGCGACCTTAGAATTAAATTCTGACGATTTCATCAGCATCGAAAAGGGTAATATTAGGCCAGTGGTATTATTGGCATGGTAAAAATACCGCTAACACGGTTAGCTTTGGAATATTAGATTTTGTTCATAACAACCCTTCATGCGGATCCCGAGGCTCTCGAGCTTATTCCGAGCCCCTTGTGGATTTTGGCATAAAATAGAGTTTGGGTGTGGGACCCACTTTTTGCCAAGATGACCTCGTATGGAAGTTTCAACATCTCCATTGAGTCTAAAATATACAAATTTTGTAGGGTAGCATATCTCATTTGAGTGCACGGTATTCCAAAAAAAAATTGAACACTCCACCGGAGATTTAAACCTTGCCAATACCAGCAGTTGTGCATCAGCTGGTGCAAGTGATTTTACCCCTGGTGTTTGTGGTCCCTTGGTCATGTTTTCGAGGACCTGATCCCTTATGCATCATGGTTGCGGAGCCCTTGGTCGCGATATCGATGAAGGGTTGACTGAGCTGACCTTGTTTGGCATTGCGACTGTGTAACATCTAATAATTTGAAATAGCTAGGAAGAAGCTAAGAATTAGAAATAATCATTTTTGGAAAGAATTGAAAATCTGGAAATTTGTTTAGGTTAGGAAAAGTGAGTTTTTGGTCAACTTCAAACGGCCATAAATCCTAGATCAGGATGATTTAGGTGTACTTCCAGATATGGTTGAAAACTCTTGGAATGATATTTCCAACGCCGCCTAGTTTGCACGATTCCGAGTTCGTATGAGGAAGTTATGCTCTTTGGAAGTTGGGTTGCTGGATTAAGGAAAGTCCAAATCCGGATTTTTGAAGGGTAGTTTAGTCTTTTCCTTACCCTTTTGTTTTAATTCATTTTTGGTAATTAATTAGGGGTCTAAAGTGATTTAGGGTTTTAATAGAAGAGAAAAGAAGAGGAGAAAGGAGAAGAAAGTTCAATATTCGTTCAAGATTCGTCGAGATTAGCTTGTATGTGAGTCTTTCATAGCGTTGGTTCATTCACCCACGCGCCAAGCATGTTTAGTTCAGCGAAATTTGTCCTAAAAGAGTTTGAAAGTTGATGTTCTTTACATGTATTCTTGAATTTGAATGTTGTTCTTGAATTGGGATGAATTGAGGAGTTTCTGAGATCTTTGAGTCGAATTATAGAGTTGTTTTGAATTAGGTTCTTAGGTACATATGCTGGGTATCTGAATCTAAAGAGTTATTGAGAAAAATATTTGAATTTAGAAGAATTAGGGCTATAAAACGGAGAAGGAAAAAGTTGAGCGTGATCTGGCACGCAAGTCCGCGTTGCAAACTTGCTCCTCCAGTGACAAAAAGGTTTCTCCGCGTCGCGTTTAAGACGCGGACTCCTCTGTCTCGAAATTCAATTTCACAAGTAATTAATTAAAACACCTCCGCGTCGCGGACTTGTTCCAAGATGGTGATTTCGTGACTTTTCTCATGTTTACCTATTTAAGATCATTCTTAAACATCATGTGATCCTTCCTATCACAAATCAAAATCCTTGAATCCATAATTCAATTCAAGGACCAGTTAAGAGTCAAGTCAAGAGCAGTTCACATCAAAGTTTAGAGAAGTTCATAAAGTTTTAAAAAAGTCTTTTGCAAATGTTTTAACTTTGTTTTAAGACTTAAGTTTTGAGTTCAGTAAAGAGTAAAGTTGAAGTTCTTTTCTTCAAAAATTATATGGGGACTAAGTATTCGCAAAGAGATTTAAAATGTTTTCACATTTAAATAAGAACGGAAACTGAGATTTGCAAAGAGTCTTCGGGCAAGTTTTCAGAAAAGAGTAATCGCTTTCTAAATGAAGCAAGAAGGGAAACTTTGATTTCCAAGATAGCCTTTGAGCTAAGTTTTTGAGCACTAATCTCAAATTATAGAAAGAAGTATATTTTAAACATAAAGAGCTAGTATCATATTTTGGGAGTAGTATTGAGCACCAATATGGGGATGAGCTTGAGTTCAGATAACTCACATGTCCATAAACCATGTAGCCATCATGGATAGAAAAGGGTCATACTTTTTAGATGAATCCTTTCCGCATAGACTAGTGGATCCACTTAGTAACTCAGGTCCTATACATTTGGCAGGGTATAGGATGCGCTGGCAGCGTGAGGGAGATCGTTGTATCATCACAATAGCTCTTATGTGATGGTTGTCGGTTAGAGAAACTCCCACAGCAGTACTTTGTATTTTTATATACATCAGTTTATTTGTATTTTTACATACATCTCAGAGTTATTTGTATCTTTGCATACACACAGAGTTGACATCATGTTTTAAACAACTTTTCCTTATATTGCACTTGTTTTAAACTGGTTCATATCGAAACAAGTTCAGCTATGTTGAGTTGAGTTGAGCCAGGTAACTTCTTCAGTTCCTTTCAGATTTTTTTCAAGCCTATGTTGTGTTTAGAATTCCAACTCGCATACTCGTACATTCAATGTACTGATGCCAGTTGGCCTGCATCATATTATGTTGCAGATGCAGGTAATTAGGGTCAGCATCCAGCGCATCATTGATCCAGTGAGAAGTTCAGAGTCTGTTGGTGAGCCTTTTTGCATTTCAGAGGATCCCTTTTGTTTACTTTCAGTATTAGATAGTTCATTAGGATGTCGTGGGCCTGTCCCAACATCCATCTAAGTTGTTTTAGAGGCTTCATAGATAGTTAGTCAAATTTTAGTTCATTTGTCATCATTTTGTTATTGGCTTATGTTCAGATTTAAGTTGCCATTTTTACTAAGTTAAATGTTTATTTTCTAAACATTATGAGCTCAGTTTGAGACAGTTAAGCTGTTTAGTATTTGAATTCCTTTCTTATTGCATATAGCATTCCGCTGAGTAAGTAAGTCAGGCCAAGGGTTCGCTTAGGGCCAGCAATGGTTCTCGAGTGCCAGCCACGTCCAGGGTGTAGGCACGGGGCGTAACAGACGGAGAGTTCTAACCTCCATGATCACGATGGTTAGCTGTCACGACCCAAAGTACACCTTAGACGATACATGGCGTGTGAGACACCGAGAGACCCTATACAAGCCACTTGACATACATTTACACAATATAATGGATAAAAGTAAAGAGTCTCATACGAATAAAAGATTTTGAAATTTAAAAGTTGAAGTCTAACATAGCCTTGACAAGTCATCTATTACATCAAGAGGAGTGGTCGAAACGTAACTCGTACACCATGTACAACATCCAAGCATAAGAGACATATGAAAGAAAAATAGGTTACATGGTCCTCGTAGTATCAGGACTCACCAAGTATTCAAATCTCTAGAGTGATCAACTAGCAATAAATGGAGGGAGAAGAGTCATCAAGCCTTACATTAGTGAAACAATGTAAGCACAAGTATGCATTAGTACATGGAATGTAATAAGAATGAGGGATATGCATAAAAAAGTAAACATGATCATAAGGGGATATAATCAAAAACATGAAATGCTTGACCAAGCTAAAAATAGTAAGAACATTGAAGAAGAACCATATGGTCAGTCCATCTTGAATTCATAAATAAACTTCTTCAAAAATTTAGGAATCACTTAGTTCATTTTGTCGGATATTTACTGTTAACCGACGTAGATAATGTGAGCTATATCATGAAATCTAGTGTCTTGCTTCCCCACCAAAAAGAGATGTCCATAGTTGCCAAAGAAAGGACCTTAACTTCTAGCTTGTGTGGATCCAATAGTTATATCACTTAAGATAGCCAATGGGGGAACATAGTTAGGGACAAGGAGATTTCTACTAGAGACCGAACCACTACCAACGGAAGAGCCTCCATCTCAATATACTCTCGGTATTAAGTAAAATCCCAACAGAATTAGTCATAAATATAAGCATATCATCTTCCGTGGAAAATAAAATTAAGTTACTAATCCAATCTAAAAACATCATTGAATTGCTCCTTAAATCTTGAATCATTCATGAGTGAGAAAACCTTTCACCAAACCATGATCCCTTAATGGGAGAAAACCATTCACAACTTAATTGATGCTAATCTTAAAGCAACCAAGATCTTAAATAATCATTTTTCATAAATGTAACACCTGAGAATTTTAAGGTTTCAAGTGTGACCTACGTCTCCTACCTATGGTTCGTAGAAGAATCTATTGACCGTAGATGGCGTCCATAGGTACAATGGAAATGAACTAAAAATTTTGGGAAACCTTTTAGGACCTACGATGGCCATGTATGGTCAGTAGGTATACCTAACAATTGTACATGGGCCCAGTCGATGGATGGTCCAAATTCATGTCTCTAAACATTACCTATGTCTGGCCAAGACGATCCGTAGTAGGACCTATGGATCGTAGGTCTGAATCATAGGTGAGGCTCGACAATTTTAATTTTAGAGTTTTTGGGTCTTTTTCTAATTATTATAACCCAATACTACGTCATTTTACCCCTAAATCTAAACCCTATAAATACCCTTCACCCTAGAAATCTTCCCCAATTTATTCTTTCTCTAAAATTCCTAAAGTCTCTCCAATGTTTTCTCCAAAAAACAAATCTTCTCTCTAGATCAAGGAAGAAGAAGCTAAAGTTCTTCAAGTTCAAGTGTCCTTTCTTCATCATTTCTTAGGGATTCAATCAAGGTAATTAGGGAGTTTATCAATGGGTTTCGATCACCCATTAAGCCCCCAAAGTTTCTTCATTTCTCCAATTTAATTTCCCAAGACTTGATTTGGTTTTCACGCAATTCCTCGTGGGTTATACTTGTATGGATTTAGTTGCTTTATTATGATATTATTTTTGATGATTTGGACTTAATTACATGTTTTTCAACTAACTCCATGCGAACCCATGCATTGATCTATGAATTTTGACTATGAACACTAACTTACCTGAATTTATGAAGAAGCTTGAATCAATGAATATATTTTTATGAAACTATGCATGTTTTTATGAAAGAAATGTTTATGACTCAAGTAATATTATAGATGAAGGTATCTATATTTTCTATGATGCTTGACCACCTGATATGAATGACATCTAGATTTTCCCTAAATGCTTTTTGGGCTATTTTCCTAAATTGGGTCTTGATTAGTGTGGTATTTGGATATGCCATCAATGATTATAGATCAGGCTTTCAAAACTATTTCCATTAGTAGTAAGGCATTTCTAGCATGAAGTTAATGACTATGGGCCTTAAAAAACTTTTATAAAAAGATCATGGATGATGAAATGTTTTCTCGCACATGGTCTAAGGAGCTACCCTATGATGTTTCTAGCTTTGATTACTATCTTAATTGTACTTTTTCATGGATGATAAAAATGAATAAGATTAATGACTATTATGTGGGATTTATGCTTAGCACCAAGATGATATTGAGATGGAAGCTCTCCCGTAGCTTGAGGACAAGTCTCTAGTAGCAATCTCCTTATCCCATAACTATCTCCTCCATAGGATGATTGGCTTAGATAGACATTAGCTAGTATATCCACTTTAACTCAAATTTGTGGTTCTTACCTTGGTAAGTGAGGACACCCCTTTTTGGTGTAGGGTAGACACTAGATTTTTTTATGTTATAGCTCACATGGTCTGTATGTCAGTTAACTGTAAAATTCCCACAAAATTAACTAAGATAATTACTAATATTTTCTTAAGCTTCCTTTTATGATTTTAAGATAAATTCCCATGTTCATGCTTTATGACTTTACTATGTCTTAACTTGGTCATGCATTTCATGTTTTTTTATTATCTCCCCTTATGATCACGTCTTCTGGTTTATTGAATTCCCCTCATACTTAGTATATTTCATGTACTAATACATACTTGTGCCTACATTTTTTCACTAATGTATGTCCTGACAATTTTTGTAACACCCCGTTTCCGAAACAGACCTAAATGCAGATTTTTTAGAAGTTGCAGGTGCGACCCACAGTTACCACCCACGGACCGTAGGAGGAACCACAGTTTATTCTGTTGGTTCGTGGTTCATAACTGCACCCATCCCCAGAAAACCCTAACCCACAACCAGGACATTCGAACTGTAGGTGGGACCACGGTCCGTTGATTATGGTCCGCAGATCTCATTCTCTGAAGTCAATCAGTGACTGACCAAGATGGACTGTAGGTGGGACCACGGTCCGTGGACTAGGTCTATCTGGTGGTCCCAACAACTTTTAAGTCAAGGTCATTTTGGTCTTTTCCCTATGCGTTGGACCCCTAAACTACGTCATTTAACTCTTAAACTACATAGTTTCTGTTAGGTTTAGCCTAGAAACATAACTAGAACTTATCTAAGTCTGATCATTAACCAAAACTTAGAAATTTAGAATGTAAAGAGGAGAAAGAGGTGACCAAAGCCTTCCTAAGAATGTAGCAAGGTTCCATCAGTTCCATCCCAGAAATCGGAAGATTTGTCCATGAATTTCATCACCAGGTATGTGAGATTTTATTAGTGGGTTCCTTTCACCCATTAGGTCCCTAGATTTCAGTCAGAATCTTGATTCCCCTAATATTAGCTAGACCTAGGGTTTCTTGACTGTTAGAAATTGTTGGGCTTTAGTTGTTAGAATGATCCAAATCATATTATCAAGTTTTAGTATTGTTTTTGCCCAGATTAATGCATAAACTCAGAACCCTAGCCAGGTAGTTCGTTTAGTTCATGAATTACTCATGCTAGGTAAGTTATTTCATATATCTATATGCATGCCTCAGTTTTCGAATGTATCATTATCAGTATACTAATGTTGCATTCTCAGTTTACATGTTAGTATTTTGAGCTATCCAGTATTACAGAACTTCAGTCATAAAGTGTTAAATTACTTAATCAATTGGGAGAAGCCTAATACTGAGTGGACTAGGGTCAGTCACCCTCAAGTCCTAGAACTACGTGCCCCATAGGTTGTAAGTCCCCTTTATGGGCATCATTTTAGTGATCACGCCAGCATGCCTCTATACCTGTGGCAGGGTATATTGGGTTCTCTCGATGGGGAGTATACATCGGACTCCACATTTATCTTATGTGGTTTTATGTCGGTTATTAGTAGCTCCCTTACAGTTCAGTTAGATCCTATTGCATTGACCATGTTATCAGTTTAGTTCAGATTTCAGTTTCAGCATATTACAAACTTGGTCATTGTATTTAGTTTAGTCATGTTCAGTATTTTCAGTATCCTTATCATGTTCAGGTTATGTCATTGTTTTTACTGCTTGTTAAGTTATGTTATTGTTCAGCTTTATTCTATCATACATGCTCAGTACCTTTCAAGTACTGAAGCATACTCTGCGCTACATCTTCTCGTGATGTAGGTTCAGGTCCTCAACAGTCAATTCACGCATATATTTGTTCCTGATCTTCAGTTCAGCAACATCAGTGGTGAGTCCTCATTCTTCGAGGACTAGTGACTTGATTAGGTACAATGGAAATGAAGAAAAACTTTTAGGAAAATTTTTTAGGACCTACGGTTGCCATGTACAGTCCGTAGATAGATCTACCAACCGTACATGGGCCCCATCTATGGATAGTCCAAATTCAAGTCTCTGAACCATATCTACGGTTGACTAGGACGGACCGTAGGTCTGAGCCTTAGGTGAGGCTTGACTGTTTTATTTTAAAGGCTTCTGGGTATTTTTCTAATTATTCTAACCCAATACTATGTCATTTTAACCTCTAAATCTAAACCCTATAAATACACTTCACCCTTAGAAATTTCCCCCAACATATTCATTCTCTCAAATTCCTAAAGTCTCTCCAATCATTTCTCTCTAAAAAATCTAGAAGAAGCTACGGTTCTTCAAGTTCAAATCTCCTTTTTCATTATTACTTAGGGCTTCAATCCAGGTATGTAGGGAGCTTATTAATGGGTCTAATCGTCCATTAAGCCCCCAATGGTTCTTCAATTCTCCAATTCAATTTTCCAAGATTTGATTATGTTTTTACTCATTTCCTCCTGGGTTCTATTTGTATGAATTCAGTTGCTTTATTATAATCTTATTTTGATGATTTGGACTGAATTACATGTTTTTCAACTAATACCATGTGAACCCATGCAAAGATCTATGAATTTTAACTATGAACCCTAACATACATAAATTTATGAAGTAGCTTGAATCTATAAATATATTTTTATGAAAGCAATGTTTATGACTCAAGTAACCTTATAGATGAAGGTATTTATATGTTCTATGAAGCTTGGTCACATGACATAAATAACATCTAGATTTTCCCTCAACGCTTTTCGGGCAATTTTCCTAAATTAGGTCTTGACTAGCATGGTATCCGGATATGCCCTCAATGATTATATATTGCGCTTTCAAAACTATCTGCATTAGTTGTAAGACACTTCTTGAAGTTAATGACTATGGGTGTCAAAAAGCTATTATGAAAAGATCATAGCTAGAGAAAGGTTTTCTCACGCATGGTCTAAGGAGCTACCCTATGATGTTTATAGGTTGGATTAGTATCTTAATTGTACTTTTCCATGGAGGATAAGAATGAATAATATTAATGTGTATTATGTGGGATTTATGCTTAGCACTGAGAGCATATTGAGATGGACGCTCTCCAGTAGATTTAGACCGGGTGTCTATTAACAACCTCCTTATCCCATAACTCTGTTCCACCATAGGATGATTTGTCTTAGATATACATTAGCTAGGGGATCCACTTTAGCTCAGATTTATGATTTTTACCTTGGAAAGTGAGGACACCCCTTTTTGGTGTGGGGTAGACACTTAGATTTCATATTATATCTCACATGGTCTATTTTTTGGTTAATGATAAACTTCCGGCCAAATAAACTAAGTTAATTAATCATGTTTTATGAATCTTACTTTTGTGATTTAAAGATGCAATGACCATGTTCATGATTTATGAATCCTCTTAAAAAAAATTACTATGTTTTAACTTGGTCATGCACTTCATGTTTTTCGATAATGTCCCATTATGATAACGTCTCATGTTTTATTGCATTCCCCTCATACTTAGTATATTCCATGTACATTAGCATACTTGTGCGGACATTGTTTTACTAATGTAGTGTCTGACGATTCTTATCCTTCTGTTCGTGGCAAGTTGATGGCATTAGAGATTTGAAGACTTGGTGAGTCCTCATACTTCGAGGACGATGTCATTTTATAGCTTTATATCATTTCCATTTTCCATACTTTGTATGTGATGTATGGGTTATATCCAATTACCTTTGTTATGATGTATTAGATGGCTTATTGAGACAAATGTTAGGCTTCTACTTTGATTCAAAAGCTCTTTTGAAATATGAAATGCTATCTTTTGAACTCTTTAATTATATTTTCTTGTATGATGTATGATAAGTGGCTTGTGTAAGGTCTCTTCAGGTTATGTACACCATGTCACCTCTAGGGTGTACTTTGGGTCGTGATAATAAATCATTCATAAGTTCATAAAAACATCATTCATTAATTCATAGTTTTTCTTTAAATTCATACAATCTGGGTTCATAGTAAAAAAAAATCATTAGTGCATGGGTTCATATGGAATTGATGGGAAATCTATGTAATTGAATTTTAATAATCATAATGTAATCAAAATCAAACAATTTAAATCCATACATATAGAACCCACGAGGAATTGAATTAAAACCTAACCAATTCAGGGAAATTGAATTAGGGAATTGGAAAATCATTGGCGACTCAATGGGTGAATGGAACCCATTGATGAACTCCCTACATACCTCAATCTCAAAGCCCAAAGAGCAACTAATGAAGAAACATTGAAGACTTGAAGAACCCTAAATATTCCTTAAGAGCGTTGGAGAGAAACCTTGGAGAGGAACTTTTTAATTTTTTGTTGAATGGGTAGATTTAAGGGTATAATTAGTTATAGAGGCTTATTTATAGGCAAGACGGCGTAGTATAAAATTTTGGTTCAAAGGGAATTTCCCAAATACACTTTTAAGATAACTACCGGCTGACCCTGTGATTGCGAACTATGGACCATGGAAATTCCTACGGACCATACTGTCAACCGTAAGTCTAACAACTAGGGACTATGTTTTGGGAAAATCCTACGACCCATTTCTACGGACCGTTAAATTTCTATGGTCCTTGGAACCCATCCGTAGACCTCAATTTTCAACTCAAAATTTTACTAAATTTGGGACCCTTCCATGGGACCTTCCTACGGTCCGTAGTCCATTCGCCGCACCATCTTTGTCAATCGTAGAATGATTTATTGGACTTGAGTTCCAAATTACTTTCCCACTTCCTATGAGACTGGTCTATGAACCGTAGAACTTCCTACAAACCATAGATTAGTCTCGTAGACTTGAACCAGTAGTCCTCTTTCACCTTCTTTCCTTTTCTAAATTTTGAGGTGTTACAATATTTCCTTCCACTCTTTTAATGTTCTAGATGTTGTCCCTAAGTTTGACCATTTTCAATGGAGGAATGAATCTCTCTTAGAATGCTTTAATTAACTCCTTCCAAGAAGTGATGGAATCATTCGGCAACTCAGCCAATCATCTAGTAGCTTCCCCCATTAAGGGGAATGGAAATAATTGCAGCCGAATAGATTCTTGTGAGATATTCTTGTAGATGAACAACCCACAAATATCCATAAAGTTTCGAAGGTGTTTATGAGGATCCTTATAAGCTAAGCCTCCAAACATTCCACTCATTTGGAGTAGTTGTAGCATTGTTCTGGTACATAGTTCTCCCTGTTGTAGGAGGTAACCTGATAGCTCCGTTCATCTTAACGACATTCATGTGCATGCCATTCAAGTCAACCAACTAATCATTTTACCCGTGATGACTAGCTTCGTCACTACCATTATTACTCATGTTTATACCTACAAATAGGAAATACAACAACACCAAACAACAATCAACAAAAACACAACAAGCTTACAAGTAACTTCACTAATTGAATTCTTAGCTACCAATCCCCGACATTGGCTCCAATTTTGATGAAGCTCAAATTACCCTAAAAACAATTAGAGGATTAAGCGGTCTTTTTCAATAAAAATACCCAACAAAGAGTCGGGTATAATCCCACAAGGAATAGTGTAAGGATAAGAATTCAATTAGGAAATTAAGAAAACTAACCTATTCATTGTAGCACTTTAGAACAAAAGCGTGGATGATTCTACCAAATTTACTAAAAAAGTTTGAAGTATCAAGTATCAAAATTAAACTAAAATTAGAAATTCAAGTAAGTAAAGAATAATCTAGGGATGCAAGGATTGTTACCGATTTCACGTTAGGGTACTTGGGTTGCTCAATAGTGCTATATAATCATTGTTAGGCTGGGTAATCTTCAATGACACTAATCTTTTTTCGTTTTGATCTCATCTATGTGAATTACAAATCAACCTATTACCTTACATAAATCTCTCTTTCGAGTAGATTTGTGCAATTAGAGATGAACCATAAACTCTCTTTCGAGCAAGCCATAGAAATTAAACTTAAATTGTATGCATTGAACTAATTATTCATTCAAATGATCTATTTCGAGCATCAATTGAAGAAAGAGAATATGATTAAGTTTTCAACCTTAACCCATGAATTAACATTATGCTAATTAGCTCAAAGAAATAAAAGTGTAGCAATAAAATAGAGAAAAACACAATATTCACTTCATTAAATCAACAGCCAACCCCATAATTGCACCCCTAGAATTGGGATTTTAGCCACACATCATAACAAGTAAAGAAATTTTACCTATCATGATAGTAACCATGGATGAATCAACACCCACTTCGATTTCAACTCTCAATTATCCATTTTAAGAGTGTATCTTATAACTGAAAAACTAAGAATGTTTCTTAAAGGTTAAAAAAATAATTCTCCAAAATCTCATACAATATGATACAAACTCTGAATCCATTTTCTCTCTGTTTCTTACTATTTATAATTTCCCCCAAAATTTGCCCAAGATTCCACCCGTGACTTATTCAGTGACATTAGTTGGGCTCGCTTTACTCATACAACGGATTTTCATTTGATTTTGAGCTCCACTTCTTTTGATTTAGGTTTCAGATGTCTGAACCTTAGTTGGTGAACTCAATTGAGTCAGCCTTTCATATTCGGTGAATCGCCAATCACCACCTTGTTTGCCTTTTCAACTTTTATTTACATTCAGATTTCTGTTAATTTCGGTGATAAATTTCTATTTCACCCATTCACTTCAGCGAATCACCATTAATGTCTTTAGTCCGCCAAGCTTCTTTGAGTCTTTACAACTTTTTACACTATCAACTTGGGCGAGGTCAGGCCCTTTGGGCGTTCCACCCTTTTTGTTAGGATTCCCCAGCTAGGAATATCTACTCTACAAATGTTTTTGGCATCTTTTTCATGTATTCATCCCTAACTTGTCCTTTAGCTTTCATTAGCCATAGAATATCAAAATATCATTAGAATAGGACATTAATAGGCATTGATAACTGTAATTGTTGAACTAAAAAGTCTTCAGTAAGTATAAATTTACCACTCATCAACAACCCCAACTTAAACTTTTGCTTGTCCTCAAGTAAATCAAGAACACAATTAGTTCAAAAAGTGTGTCTACTATAGTTCCCAATGAGGGTTAACATGGAAGTCTCACAACAAGGCTACGAATGAGCATATGCAATGACTCAATCATGCTCAATAAGCTTTAAATGATGACTAATCGGGATCAATACAAGATCAAGTTGACTCATGCTCTCCAATAATGCAAAATCATGCTTCAACAAAAGCATTTCAATGGCCTCACAACAAAAATGAGTTTGTAATCTTATAAACCATATCAATAAAAAAAGTTAGGACTCAATACAATTCTCACTCTCTAAAAGAGAAATACATGTAAGCTTCGTCTCACAGGTTTACCCATATTTTCCAATCATAAGACAACCTAGTTTATGCAAGATCACAAGGGATTTTCTAGGCTTGTAATGGGGTTGAGGGTAAAGGTATGGTCAATTTGGCTCAGTGACTTCACCTTTTAAAAGCATTGTTGTACTCATTTTTACCTCTTCTCAAGTTCTTTTCATTGTTTTCACTTGGAAACTCAAACCTCAACTTTTCACTCAATTTGTTAGATAGCCCTTTTATTTCATCACACTTTATGTTATTTATTTTAATTTTTAAACTTTTTCTCTGTCCCTCTTTTTTTACGGAGCGGTTCATTCTTTTTGTCACAAACCTAAAAGTTGAGTCTCACTTTTCTTTCTTCTTTCGCTTGACTTTCTTTCCTCCTTCCTTTCCACACTCCCAACTTAGGCGTTTGGCCTGAGTTGACTATTCAAACAAATCAATCCTTAGAAAAAAGTTTTATGGGTGAGAGAAGCTAGGGATAATTTGGCTCAAAAGGTTTCAACAAGGTTAACAACAAATAGTTAAGGCTCAAATGGTTCCAAAATAGTGCACACCTCACAAGGTAGTCATAAAAGGTATGAACATTTGGGTTCCCTCTCAAAATTTGTGCCCAAGATCACTTTTTGCACTTAGCAAAGATAGAAAATTAGACTAACAAGGCAAATTCTAGGACTCAATAGACATTCTTTCAAGTATGACTGCACCACACATGGCACTTTGAATGCAATCCTTTGGCATGACTCTACAAAACCAAAAAGCTTATATGTGATGTTCATTGCAAGGCTCACATCATTACGCAGCTAGTCAACACAAGAATCAAAACGATCATTCAAACAGAGCCACGCCTATTTCATCTTGAAACAACCATAAAATACATTTCTCATCATAATTACTATCCAAGATATTCTTATTGGACATAATCGATCCATGAACATCAACAATGAAAACTCAAGCATTCTTAATCATTTCAAAATTCCAATATCATACGGTGAGAAGTAAAGAGAGATAATGAATCAAACCATCAACTATCATAAAAACACCAAAATATCAAGATACTACAAATGTTCAAAATAAAACTGAAAATAATGAAATACATTCAAAAAGGGGACTATAGGCACAAGTTCCCTCACCCCACAAAAATAAAAACAACAATGTCATCAATGAAATAAAACCTAAATACGGGAGGAGAGTGATATAAAGATCCCCATGGCAGGCTATGCTTGTAAAGTGTTCTGATCCTGCGGCTCGGACGGGATGGCTTCATCTCAGGCATTAGTGCCCGACAAAATAGGAGCAAGATTCAGCATTCCCGCATCAGTTCCTGGCACATCTATTTGGAGGAATGGCGGAGTCTAAAAAAACTCCACTAATGCCAACTACGGAAGTCTCCATACGAGATCCATCCAACATGGAATGCACTATCGTCTCCTTTATCGCTTGTAAGTCTATTAATGACTTAGTAATCTTCCACTAATCCTGTCGCAAGAACTCATCCTCATCAGTCTCCTTGTAAGCATCATCACCCACCTCATCAGTAACATCATCAGGCTGCTTAGCCACACTACTAGGTGCATCCTCTCTCGACTTAAAAGAAGGGACTACATCAGACAGTGGTACCTCTTCTCATAGCATGGTGATATCGAGGGATTTTAGCTGGTCCACACGAGCCCTAAAAGTAGTTATGTCTATCATAGTCAACTCAGTGGAGATACTCTCACTCTTCTCCCTCGCCTCCATATAGAAGTGAGGTTTTATAAACTCTACCCATATGATGCTAACGTGTTCTGATACTGCACAATCTAATTTCTAATAGGGCATAAGTCATCCAAAATAGACCTCTGAATAAACTTGGGCATATCCCTTTCTACCCTAGATGTTCTAACATCTGCCGAACGACAAAGATTTCCCATTTGGTATATAAGATCCTGGTTCAAGGGAGGTTAGGATACAGGTTCAATAGAGGTAGAGGGAATAACTGAGCTAGAAGGTACATAAAAAGGTTGAGTAATACCTAATGGCTCCATAGAAAGAGTAGGCTAAACAACATCGGCCTCAGGGCCAGTAGGATCTATCACATATGCAGTGTCTAGTGGTGGTGTCTTTCTCCCAGCCGCATCATCTTTCAAGTAATCTATCTCGATCCTCTTAATATTATTGGAAGAGGTAGGGGTGATCCTGACATCTGTCTCCCAATAAGGCACTCTCGTAGCCTTACACAAACTATGTGATCAATACTGGAAGGAGAGAAAGGTTTGCTCCTGACGAGCTTTCATCAACATCTCCTCCACAATAATCCCAGCGGCATCCATCTCTGTTCGATCAATAATGTAGCCAACAAAAACAACTTCTAGATGCTGAAGGATAGACATATTTTGGGAAGATATGAGATTGCTACTAATAAATCCTAAACAGTACTGGAAGGTGATCTTCGTATCCTTCTTCTCTATTTTCACTATGTCAACCATCCACATAGGAGTAATGTTAGAAATGGCAGGTGGAACCCACATCTTGAGTGCATCCATGCCCTGTTTCAATAGTAAAATGTAGTAAGTGTCTCTATTTCCCTTGGTGCCTAATATCTGATCAATAGCACCGACGTGACACTAAATCATCTTACCTTAGACTTTCAATTTCATCCAAGGGATTCCAAATTGTGCCTTTTTGCTTCTTTGGCAAGGCCTTTGCATACGTTGTGTAAAACTTTCTCACTCAAGCGGGGATATAAGGGGGTCGAGGTCTTCTGAACCTTTCTAAACCCATGGAACTTGATGGTGTCCGAGATGTAGGGGTAATCACTCATCACCCCATTAGTTGATAGTCGCCTTGCCTCAAGAATAGTACATTCTCCTGCTTCTTTGAGCCTATTGAGGGAAATTGGATCTATAATGGGGAGAACTATTGAGGATATCATTGGAAATTGTGTTTGGCACCAACTTGGACATGATGTCCATCCTCTTCTTAATAATCACTTTCTTGGGTTGCTCGCCCACACGCATAGAAGAGCATGCAGTAGACTATCGTTGAAGAGACTCAGATGGCTCGTTAATGGTGATCCCCTTATTAGTTTTTCATGGAGGAGAAGGATGAGATTCTCTTTCGGAGTTGAAGGGCACAACTCTCTTTCCTCTTGCTTTACACATTTCCTGCAATGAAAAACATTTCCAAACACAGTTTGGGTGACGGTTAGTTGAAACAAGTTCAAAAATAAAGCACACCTCAAAACAAGTTCTGAGGCACACCGACTAAGAAGGCTATTGCATTACAGGTTAGGCAAGTTTGAACGAGCTCACCAAAGATGACAGTATATAGTTTAATTTCACTCAAGCTCACAGGGCAGAGTCATCTCCAACTCGGTGATCCACCGAGTTGGTTTCGGCTAGCTAAGACAAGTCCGCAAAAAGTGACAAGGCACAACCAAAATAGAACAGGCAAAAGGGCTATGTCTACTCTAACTTAGCGATCCAATGAGTTGGTTTCGACGAGCTAAGACAAGCTCACTGAATGAGACAACGCTCAGTTCACAAATTCAAACTCTGAAGGTAATTTGAGACTTAGTAGGTGATTCGCCAAATTACCTTGGCAAGCTAAGACAATCCCACTGAATAGATAATTTCAGCCCAATGACTATTTTTTTATGAATTTAACATAACATTCAACAATACCCATTACCCCAATTTTACAATCTACCCACATGTTATTCTACCAATGGTTACTTTAACTTCCCCCAAATTTCACATAGTATTTCCCAAATTGATCATTTTCCCTTAAGAAAGTCTTCCCTCTATTTATCATTGGGAAAATACAAGTCTATGGGGCAACACTAGGCTAATCAAACTTCACCCAACTCATTATCACTCAAGAACCAACAACTATAATGACTTAATTTCAACATTTAGCATTCACATTCAATTTTTGATAAGTTCAAGCACAATATCATCTATCCTAGCTCATGGGAATGGTTTAATCCTTAACATTTAGCAAGATCCAATCAAATTAGACAGCACAACAACAACATAACACAAGAACCATATCATAAACATTAAGATTAAGAAAAAAATATCTCTAAAAAACACAAACCTCAGAGAAGTACACAACAAAATAATCCATGGAGGAAAGGTTTATATTGATAGGTAAGCACCACAATACACTCCAAGCAAGTAAATCCACGCAAATGAGGATACAATTACAAAGAAATAAGGGTACGAGAAGTTTTGCAAGTGTTAAAGTTCAAAAAGATGAAAGGTTGCTTTTTAAAACTTGAAAAGACTCTTGAGCTTTTTATTTCAAATGCACTCGGCAGACTGAGACTAACGTCACCAAACGTGTTCGATGAATCACCAAATGAGTTTAAGCTCATCAATGTTGCTTGAACAATTTTCTAACTTGGCGATCAATTCGGCGGACCCAATATAGTTCCCCTTGTGTGATTAGGTGACCCACCGATTTGGTCCTTGCTCATTGAATGTGACAATACCAAATTTTAACATTTTTGGCTCAAAAAGCGAATATGAAGATGTCCTCCCAATATGTTTGGCACATCACCAACTTGGTATATGCATCGTCCAATGTACCTTCTTCAACCTTTGGACTTCTTTTCCACCAACACTCACAACAACATTATTGAAAGCAATAAAATGATCTTGGGTTGCCTCCCAAAAACCGCTTTATTTAATATCGTGGCATGACACAATTCTTACTCATCAACAATCATTTTTAGGATTTGGGATGGTGTCACTAAGAAATGATACATTTTGCCTTGGATTTAGATAAGTAGAGATCTATCACAATTGTGTTTCCAGCTGCTTGATTGATACGGAATAAGAAGTAACCATTTGAGTCAAAGTGGAGAAGTCATTTTTCAAATCTTCCAATACTTTGTTGGACCGTTCAACCTTTTTTAAGATCCATGTTAGCATATCATCGGTTTGGTTTCCCTCCGGTCCAGCTGGTTCTTTTGGTTTCGGGCGATTGTGAGGTGGAATGTATCTATCTTTTTCAGCCTCACATTTTCTCCGATTGCCACTTCTTTCTCTCTCCAATCATTTTAACCGGTGTCTCGCTCCTTGTTTCAACCTTGGTTTCCACCCGATTTTGGGTAGTTAGTATAAGAACCCCCAATTGATTTCCCATGTATAATTTACCTTTTCGTTGTACAATGCCTCAAACTTGGCATCTTCCGGGCACTGCCCACTGCTTGTTCCAATGGCCTTTACCATTTTCAATTCACCTCCCATGGCATGTTTGGACAAAAATTTAAGTTGAGTCATCATTTTAACCATGTTTTCATCACGCTCACTGTTCTTCTCAATTTGTTCCTTACTCATACTTCATGTGCATGTCATTCAAGTAACCCATTTGATCATTTTGCCCGTACTAACTAGATTCGTCACTACCATTACCCTAAAAGTAATTAGAAGAGTAAGTGGTCGTTATCAATAAAAATACCCAACAAAGAGTTGGGGTTGAATCCCACAAGGAATGGTTTAAGGATTAGAATTTAACTAGAAAATTAAGAATGTGAATTTATTCATTGTAGCACTTTAGAACAAAAGAGTGGATTATTCCACCAAATTTACAAAACTGGTTTGAAGTATCAAGTATCACAATTAAACTAAAATTAGAAATTCAAGCAAGTAAGGAATAATCTAGCGGTGCGGGGATTGGTATGGATGTCACATAAGGGTACTTGTGTTGCTCAATGGTACTAGATAATCATGGATAGACTGAGTAATCTTCAATGACACAAATCTTTTTTTGATCTCATATCACCATATCATAGAATCTCTTTTCGGTCTCATCTATGTAAATCACAAATCAACTCATTACCTTACCGAAATCTCTCTTTCAAGTAGATTTGGCCAATTAGAGATGAACAATATTCTCTCTTTCGAGTAAACCATAGAAATCAAACTTAAATTGCATGCATTAAACTAATTACCCATTTCAATTGATCTATTTTGAGAATCGATCAAAGATCCAGAATAGGATTAAGTTTGCAACCTTAATCCATGAAATAACCCCATGTTGATTAGCGTAAATCCATGAATGTATAGCAATAAAACATAGCAAAACACAATGTCTACTACATTAAATCAACACTCAACCCCATAATTTCACCCCTAGAATTGGGGTTTTAGTGACATATCATACAAAGTAAGGAAATTGTACCTATCAAGATAGCATCCATGGATGTGATGAAATTAAGCACTTACGATCAACACCCACTTCAATTTCAACTCTCAATCATCAAATTTTAGAGTGTATCTAAACCCCAAAACTAAGAATATTTCTTCAAAGGTTCAAAAACTAATTCTCCAAAAACTCATACAAAAATCTCATACAAGCTCTAAATACATTTTCTCTCTCTTTCTTACTATTTATAGTTTCCTCAAAATTGGACCATGATTCCATCTGTGACTCATTCGATGACACTAGTCGAAATCGCTTTACTCATTCAGCGGATCACCTTTTTCTATTAAATGCGCCCTTCTTTTACTTCAGGATTCATATTTTGTGCCTTAGTTGGTGAACTCGTCGACTCAGCCTTTCACATTCAGCAGATCGCCGATTACCACCTTGTTCGGCCTTTCAGGTTTCATTTACGCTCAGAAATATGTTACTTTTGGTAATGAATTCCTAGTTCGCCCATGCACTTTGGCGAATCGCCAATAGTGTCTTTAGTTCGTAAACTTGCCTTGAGTCTTTTTAACTTTGAACATTATCAACTTGGGTGAGGTCAGACCTTTTGGGTGATCCACCCTTTTTGTTAGGCAACAACTAATTAGGAATTTGTACTCTTTCAAATGCTTTTGGCCTCTTTTTCATGTATTCATCCTTGCCTTGCCCTTTAGCTTCCATCGCTTTAAAATTTCAAAATATCATTGGAATAGGACAAAAACAGGCATTCAAGACATAAATTATATTGTTGAACTAAAAAGACCTAAAATGAGTGTAAAACTACCACTCATCACTCTACACAGTCTCACAGAGCCTCCTACATATTTCCAGATCACTAGGTCACCTCCTAATAAAACACTACACAGCAACACTAGTTATCACAATAAATCAAGAGATCTCTTTAGACATTGAAATTTTGTAGGGCTCTACCAGATGAGTTCTATTATACTTAGGGTTCTTGGAAGCTACTGGACCCTAACCCCTAGCTTATGCCTATAAAAAGTGTATTATATTTCCTTGAAAAGTCATCTCAAAATATTCCATAAACTCTTGGGTATTTATAAAGATCAAGATCTCGAATATTCCACAAACTATTGGAATACTCATTAAGAGGCCAAGATATGTCAAGCTCTTCTTGCTAATCAAATACTTCAAGAAGACTCACAAACTCTTTCATGGAGATCAGGTCCAAATTATCCTAGTTAGAGAAATACGCCACTTCAGACCTCGAATCACGGAGAAATCCAAATCATCCGAGCTCGAGAAATACACCACTAACGACCCTTGAATCATGGAGAAATCTTAAGAAAAAGTAGAATAAAGGGAGGAACAGTTTGGTACCCACAATGTTGATCAATAAAACTATGTTTCGTTATATTATTTTGTGATTGCAATTTATTTTCTATCATCTTTAAAATTTGTGATAAACAATCTCATTTTTAAAAACCTCCCCATTTCAAGTTCTTACAAGATCAATGCAGTATGGAAATACCTAGTAGGATTTTTAAGAGAATTGTGTTTCGTCATTCTTTATTTAACTTTAAGCTCAATTACTATAATTTGTTCTCCTTTAATTTGGTATTTCTAGTTATAAAACATAGCCGAATTTGGAAAAAGAATTAACAGGCGAACTATAAAAAGTCTAAAAGATGTACAAAGTAAACAAAGTTTCTGAAGAAAATGGAACAGTCCTTTTACATTATTTGACCTATGTACAACTTTGTAAAAAGTTTTTATTAAAATGTATTTTACTAAATTAATTTTATAAATGATACATTGGATTTCTAAATTTAACTTCTATTCTCTTTATTCACTTTTAATTGTCACAACTTTGCTTCATCGGAGTCAATTTAAGTAATTTTTTAAGCTAAATTGAATTAGATTAATTTTAAGAAAAATTATAGAATTAGATGTTAAAAAACTATACGAAAATTATTATAAGTGGCAATCATTCTCATATTAATATGTTGAAAAAATATTCTCTCCGTTTCATATTATTTGGGCCTTGTGAACTTGATACACCCTTTAAGAAAGCTATAATTAGATGTGTATTTTACTAAGCTAGCCTTATTAATGATCCTTTTGAACACTAAATTTGACTACTACTACTTTTATGTAGTTATTTAACACTAAGGGTAATATAGGCAAAACAAATAGTGATAAAACTCTCTTTCTTTACTAAAATGGATAATAAATTGAAACAATTATTTTTGGTATAGAGGCCAAGTAAAATAAAACATAGAGAATACACTTTAAAATGTTGGTGAAAGTCCATGCAGTTTGACTCTCGAAAAATAAAAATGAGACAAATGAAATTGAACGAAGGAAGTCTATTTCATGTAGTTATTTAATAAGAAGGATAGAAAAAGATATACAGAATAAAACTTTTTCAATTTTCTAAGTTGACCAAATAAAATAAAGCATATATTTTTGGTACATGGCCAAGAAATATGAAATGGAGGAAGTAATCAATTACTTTAGTTCCATGCCTAATATCTTTAAGAAGGCAAAAAAACAAAAAAGATCAAAACTTTACCTCAAATTCTTGAGTTCTTTCAACTCTTCAACAATAATTTCATTTCAATAACACTGAATTTCTTGAAGCAATAGCATGTGATCTCTTGTGCCCACCAAGAGCTTGTCCTGATGAAAATACTCTGTAACAAACACTACATTCATGAATTTTTATTTCATTTTTTGCTGTTTCCACTATTTTTGATGCTTCACTTGTTACAACTTTTATCTTCTTGTGACTTTCTATGTGACCCCCAAGTGCTTGATAAGATCTAAAAACTCTATTACATGTTTCACATATGTACTTACCTCTAGTCCTAGTCTTTTTCATTTTAACCACTCCAGAGTTTTTTCTTTCTTCTTCTTCATCACCTTCAATTACTTCGATTCGTTTTTTGGTCCACTTATCTCTAGATAACATCATCAGACAATATGCAACATCTTCTTCCTGGGACATGTCTGAGATTGAGCTTATTGGCTCAGAGGAGGAAGGGACATGACCAGCAGTGGCGTACGCAGAATTTTTTTAAAATGATATCGACCTAGATTGTGATGACTCAATTTCATTCTCTCTATCATTCTTTTTACCTTTTGAGGATGATGAACATGACAAAATTAAGTATGATTCATCACTGATTTGCTGTTGTTGTAGATTCATCATGTGAGATTTCTTTTTTCTCACTCTGAATGTGTGAGTTGTGAGTGTTTTATTCTTGCAAGTGCTCTGAATGAATATATAGTTGAAAATAAATATTATGTAATTTTGCCTAAAAGAAAACATTTGACAGAAAGTTATATTATGGATTTATTAAAAATAATTTTCTTTGAAATGGCAATAAGCAATTAATAGGGCAGACTCAATTAAGAAGGCAGAAATAAGGGGGAAAAGAAAAGAGGGAAAGGGAACAACATGTAACATGAGAGATTTACATTTATTTCAATCCAATCTTTACATTTCCTAAATAACCCTTCACATGTCTTGCTAAGATGTAACAATTTAATTCGAATTTACAACAGTTTAATAACTTACATTATACTCCCTCTATTTCAAAATAATTGAATTGTTGAGGCGAGAAAAAAAGTTTAGGACATCAATTATACATCACTTTTCAATTTCGCTCTTTAAATTATTCTCAAACTGTTCTTAAAAATATAAAGGGAGAAGGGTCTAAAATGCCTCTCAAGTATTTGAATTGGTACAAAATTACCCTCCATCCACCTATCGGCCCTAAAATACCCTTGACGTCCACCTTTCGGCTCAAAAATACCCTCGATGTTAATCATTTGACTCATATTTGCCCTTATTTTTAATAGCTCCCTTAAAGTAAAATTATTAAATATTTATTTATTAAATTGCTTAATGTGATTGGTCCAAATTTAAACTCTTCTCAAATAAATAATAAAAATGATATTTTAAAAAATTAATTTTTTCTATAAAACAACTTATGATTCATATTTTGACCCGATACACTTGAAAATAATATTGAAAAAATCATTAATTACATGATATCTTCCTATTAGCCTATTTTAAATTAACCCCAATTTATTATAATGTAACCCAACTCATAAATGGGGATCCATACTTACCCCGACTGATTGTCCATCTAAAAAAATTAATATTTTCATTAATATAAAATTTTCTCTCAATTATCCAAATGTTTTGTTTATTTTCTCTTTTATTCCTTTTTTTAATCTCTTGTTCTTAATTAGAATATCCAGGACTCAAGCTTGAAATGAACTCACATATTTATATTCTTTTAATTATTATTATTGTCATAATGGCATGAGGATGGAGATAAGAGAAATGATTATTTTTATTCTTTTACTTTTAATTTTGGGTACACACAAAAGAGAAATATAATATTTGTACATATTTGCTTAATTAAGTCATCTTTTATTGAACTATTTATTTCTATATGAATGCATCGTTATTTTCCTCCTTTTTTTCACTCTTGTTTGTCATAAATTTTTAAAAAATTTAAAATGGTGGACAAGATCCAAATAAAAAAATTGGAAGAGATAGGAAGTGAAGGGCCGGGAAGGGAGGAGTGTATAGAGTAGATGTCTAACATTTTTATAATTTTAAATTTACTATGAAATTCAAAATCAAGTCAATCATGTGAGCTTATATATTAAGTAATTTTAAATTATTTTAATGGAAAGGGCCTAAAATGCCCTTAAACTATGAGATTTGGTACAATATTACCCTCCATCCACCTAAATGAGTATGATCTGTTAGACATAAGGGTATTTTTTAGCCGAAAGGTGGACGTCGGGGGTATTTTAGGGCCGATAGATGGATGGAGGGTAATTTTGTACCAATTCAAATACTTGAAGGGCATTTTAGGCCCTTCTCCAAAATATAAATAATTCAAAGTAAAATCATAAATATAAACAATTAACTCTCTTGAAATTATTACTTAGAAAATGTAAACGAGGAACACAAATGGATGAAATTTCCAACTACTCTCTTGAACTTTGAACAATTTACTTATTTTGAACTATGAAAAAATACCCAACAATTCACTTATTTTGAAATGAAGAGAGTATATTTTAGGTGTAAATTAATATGGTGCAACAAGTAAATCTATTTTTCAAGTTATGAATTCCACTTTTATGAATGGTTGCATATAATTATCTTTATAGGTGATTTGATAGTCCGGGTATCTACATTTAATATTTTCATCAATCCAATTATTTTTGCTAAAGTTTTTGAATTAGTGATAGTCAATTCAAGTTTTCCGAAGGAGGAGGAAAACTTGGTAACCTTAAGTAGCACGGTGATTAGGACTCAAAGAGATTACTTGCTCTTTAGGAAGAATGATAAAGATTTCTCTAAAGACTACAAGGTTATCTCGAATGAAAATCTTACGATCCAACATAAGCTCTTGGTGATGAATTTAGAGATCAAGAAGAAGAGACGGAAGAGAGTCATGTATGACTAACCAAGGATCAATTGGGATAACATGACTATTTATGGAGAACACCCATGAGATGGGAACGATGATGGGAGCTTAGAAAAGTAGTGGACATGCAAACAATATATGAAAATAGAATTGCTAGTTGCATTAGGGAAACAACTAGATTGATGTTGGAGTCTTGAGGGTAACTTTGGTGGGTATCCAGGGGATTGGTGGTAGAATAGAGAAATTCAAGGGAGAGTAGATTCAAAGAAGATGGTGTATGCAAAGTTAATGGAGAGTAAGGACGAGAAACAAAAGTAAATGAATAGGAACACATATAAGATATGATGAAGGAGGCAAAATTAGTGGTTATGGCGGCAAATATGATAGATTTTAAAAGCTTGTATGAGAACTAAAGGACAATGTGAGGACAAGAAATTGTACAAACTAGCCAATGCACGAGAAAGGAGGGTACAAGACCTAGACCAAGTTAAGTGCATCAAGAAAAATGACGAAAATATATTTGTGAAGGAGACACTCATTAAATGCAGATGACAATCATACTTTCATAAATTATTGAACAAAAAGAAGGAAAAATATTATGCTGGAGATTTAGATCATTTAGAAAGGCGTCAAAATTTTAGGTATTGTAGGTGTATAACTATGGATGAGGTTTAACTGGCTAAGGGTGTTTTTCGTAGGATGCACGGGGAAAGAGCAAGAAGAATAGGCAAGATTCCGGTGGAATTTCATAACATCACATGCAAAGCAGGTCTAAAATGATTGACTGAGTTGTTTAATGCAATTTTAAGCCGCCAAAAATGCCCTAAGAATAAATATGGAATGCAATGATTATTTTGTACAAAAAACAAGGATTACACTAGAAATTGTAACAACTATAAGGTTGTCAAATTCCAAGCCACACTATGAAAGTCTGGGAACATGTGTAGGGAAAAAGGTGAGGAGGAACATGCCTATATTTTAGACCATTGTAGATTTATATCGGGGAATTCAACTACAAAATTTATTCATATTGTAATAAAACTGGTGGAGATGTATAAGAACAGAAAGACAGACTTGTATATGGTGTTCATCGACCTAGAAAATATGTAGAGATGACTAGAAACTAGAGGTAAAAAAGTTTAGAGAACTTAAGGACATGTATGATGAATCCAAAATCCAAGCAAGGACAATGAAAGGAGACTCAAATAAATTTAATTGTGATGGGGTTGCATCATGGATCAAATCTTAGTCCTCTTCTATTTGCTTTTGGTAATGGATGAATTGACATGAAAAATAGGTGAGGTGTCATGATGTATATTATTTATATTTAGATGACATAGTTTTGGTTGATGAGACTTGAGACAACATTATATTAATGCTAAGCTAGAGGATGGAACATACTCTGAAGTCTAGGGGTTTAGATTGAGCAGGACAAGGATAATATACTTGGAGTGCAAGTTCAATGATAAAACGTTTGAGGATGGCATGAAATTGAGGCTTGAGACATAGTCCATCAAAAAGAGAGAAAGCTTCAAATATCTTTAATCTTTTATTCACAGTAATGGGGAGATTAACAATGATTTCACATATCATATGAAATAGATGCTCGCTTTCAAAGTCTTGAGTGATAAGAAGGTGGCACCAAAACATAAATGCAATTATTTAGAGTGGTGGTTAGACCAAATATGTTGTATAAGACAGAGTGTTGGTAAGTCAATAACTTTTAAGTTTAGGAGATGAAAGTTGTGAAATGAGGATGTTGAGATGGATGTGTGGTATTTATTGAAAATATAGGATTAGAAATGAAAATAGTCAGCATAAAGGTGGGAATGACCTTGTTCGAGGACAAGATATAGGAAGCGAAATCGAAATTGGTTTGTCCAAGTGAAGAAGAGATACAGGGATACCCCACTATAGAGATGTGATAATGTAGCTATGGATGATTTCAGGTAAAGTATAGGTATGTCGAAGAAGTATTTGTAAAAGGTGAATAAATAGGACATGATGCAATTTCAGCATACCAAGGACATGACATTAAATAGAAGACTGAAATTGGTTTGTGCATGTGAAGAGGAGATGTTGGAATGCCCCACTATGGAGATGTGATAAGGTAGCTATGGTGATTTCAGGTGAAGTATAGGTAAGTCGAAGAAGTATTGGGATAAGGTGAATAAATAGAAAATGATGCAATTTCAGCATACCAAGGACATGACATTAGATAGGAGCTATGGATAACAAGAATAGAGTGGAAGGGTAGTAGGTACTTGAGGAATATCTCACCTATCCTTTCATATTAGTAGTTGCAATATTGCTTTTCTGGTTTGTTTTTCTTTGATTTATGTTACTATTGTTAAATTGAGAAAGATTTTGATGATTAACAAATATTAGACTGACAGACTGAGTCCGACTGGGATAAGGAGAAGGTCAACCACGCGAAGCAAAAAAAATAAAGTGGTGGATGGAGCACGTTTATGACAAAAGTCGAGTTGCATATAATTTTTTTTATTAAAGGACTCCTACATGGAAGGAAATCTCAAGGGAGATCAACAAACATAATCCTAAAAGGAAACTGAATCCTTAGAAAGAAGGGCATCTGCTTGAAGAAGGAGAACTCTCGTGTCTATAAATACTGGTAGAGTTTTACTAAAAAACCTTGCGCACTTACATAGAGAATAGAGGTGACAGAATGCAGTGGCGAATCTATTTGTAAAAAATAGGGCACCGGAACCCGTGGTCTCTTCGGAAAACTAGATATTTTATATATATATTTTCTAAAATTTGTATATTATTATATTCTTGCACCCGTGCTATAAGAAGTCTATCTAGTCCACATGGTTAAATGTTGAACTTTTTACCTTGAGGAGGAAGAACCAATTCTCACTTAATACATTTTTCTTGATGCATCCATGTTCGGATCAATTCCCACTTAATATATTTTTCTAGGTGCACCCATGTTTGAAAAATCCTAGATTCGCCTCTGGCAGAATGGGTAATTAATATGGGTATCCACTCATATTTATCCATTTTAAATGGGTTGGTATCCAACTCATTTAAAAATGGGTAAAAATGAATAATATCCATATTACCCATTTAAAAGTGGGTAGCTAAATAGATAAAAGATGTGCATTCACACAAACAAACAAAAATGTGATGAAGGGTGAGGTAGTAAGAAAGTTTTTTTCAAAAAGAAAAAAAATCTATAAAAAAATGAAACTATTTTTTTACATTTTTTTTGGGAAAGGGGGTGGAGGTGGTAGGGGGGGGTAGGTAATTTTTTTAAAAAAAAATTATTGGAAAAAATTTAAAATTTTGGTAATTTTTTTTTTGGAGGGGGGGCTGGTAGGGGGTGAGGTGGTAATTTTTTTTAAAAAAAATTAATGAAAAAATTTAAAATAGAGGGAGTTCATATTTGAGAGGGTTCTGACTGAAGATCCAAGTGCAGCCAACACAAGAAACAAGATTGAAGAACCTGATTGATATACATATGCTTGATAGCTCTTAAGTCAAGTTTGTTTGTATTGCTTTGTATCGAGTTGCATCTTTAATGCTTTCTGGATCTAGTGAGATGTAAACTGGAGTAGGAACATAGTCTGAAAGTTGGGAAGACTTGAAGAGTTGGAATTATAAACCTTGGGATGTTTGTATTAAAGTTTAGAAATTAGAGTTAGTTCCTAGGATTGCAAGAGTTTCAATTCTAATTCATAACTTGAAGTAGATTTGGCGATCTGGTTGATTATTGAAGTTTAGGAATTAGAGTTTATAGTTCTTTAGGCTACACAAGTTTGTAATCTTTTGTTGAGGCAAAGTTTAGTGAAGTTGAGTTAAATCCTACAGAGGTGAAGTTCATAGTTTCTTCTCCTTTATGAGTCGGGGCTTGTTCACTTGTATTATTTCTTCCAGTCTGCTTTGATATACTTTTCCTTGAGTCAAGGGTCTAATGAAAATTGCATCCCTACCTCCCAAGATAAAATAAGATTTGCATACACACTACATTTCCTAAATCTCAGTTATAAAATTACACTAGATATATTATTATTATATTATTATTATTACCATTATTATTATTATTATTATTATAAATTAATATAGTTCAATCCAGACACCGAATACAAGTAGATATCATCAAATACATAAAAAGTCTAACAATTTGTAAAAAGCAGCCTAACACAATTTGGCATGGTGCTGGATGGACCAGCCCTAAAATTGTAGCCATAACTTTTTTAATCCACTGGTGAACTTTCAAAGTCCTACCTTCTATTTCGAATTGACCTTAAATATCTTCTGGAAAATCTTAGTAATCTAATCGATTGACTATATTATTTATTTAGTTATTAATGATTTGATTTCTCACCTTATAAATCTTTACTCCATTTCTCCATTCCCTATTCTCATCTCTCTTTAAATAATAAAATTACATATTTTGATAGCATAAGTGGACTCCAAATTGTATTTTGATAAATTCAATTTTTTAATTTATTAGTATCAGACTTAGAGCTCGTTTGGATTGTCTTAAAAAAAGTAGCTTTTTAATAAGTAACTTTATAAAGTCAGTCAAAAAAATAAATAAAAGAGTAAGAAGAGTCCTACTTTTTACTTTTTACTTATTTTAAGTTATTTTTAATTTATTTTAAGTTATTTTTAAATTTGTCAAACACTCAATCACTCACAAAAGCTAAAAATAACTTAAAAGTAAATTTAACCAGTTTTTAAGCCAATCCAAACATACTCTTAATATACTTCTAAAATTATGGATCTAATATTATTTCACCTATTATCGTGTCACAAATAATGGGTTTCGCTAAGGCTACATCCTCCTTTGAGTCATGATAATTTTTGCATATTACCGGTATATATAATTTAAAATATAGTACTTGGTGTCAGCTAATTTTTGAAATATTAATTTAATTTACTTATCTTTGAGTGGCATGTCACCATAAAAGTTCTTTTTTGTTGTCATTTGTATAAATATTAAAAACTTTTTGCTGAAGGAAGATAAATATGCTCTTTGATTATGGAGCTTGAGTTGAAATCTCTAGTGGGGAATGAAATTAATTAAACATAGGGTGATTAGTAGGGACAGATTCATAATTTAATTTTCAAAATTGTATCGTTGAATTAATATTATTAGTTCATAATGTTTTATTACATTTTTAAAAATAAATTTCACATAAATTTACATTTCATTTCATGATAAAAATATTGAATTCAAATATTTCCTCCTCCTATGGACCTATTTCCTCTAGGAAGTAAATGGTGTCTTGTTAGGGTAAATAAAGGACCTAGTCTTCCGTTATTTTTAATAGGGATAAGGGTTTGAAAAATACCTCAACTTTGGTCGAATTTGTTGTTGCGATACTAAACTTTCATGAGGATCTATTACCTCCCTAGACTATTTAATAGTGTATTTTTTACCTCCTGAACTATTTAATAGTGTATTTTGAAGGTATATATGTGCTCACGTGGACACGTTGCTATTTATAATTTTGCATTATTTTTTATGTCCACGTGGGCAAATATATATGTTTAAAATACGGTATTAAATAGTCTAGGGAGGTAATAGGTCCTCATGAAAGTTTAGTATCGCAACAGCAAATTCGACCAAAGTTGGGATAATTTTTAGACCCTTTATCCTTTTTAATATGTTAAATCCACATTTCCACACGCTTACTTTTCCGTAGTTTCTTTCACTAAAAATTGTATTGATTCTATTTTTATTTATTTATTCTATTTTGATTTGAGATGTGTAAAATATAAAGACGATTTTTGAATCTTGTGTTCTTAAATTAAAAATATGTTAAATATATCAAAATATCGTTTAATCTTATGGACTTTAATGATAGGTAGAAAGTTGAAATTAAAGATTTGTCCAAGATAGAATGTATTAATAATGCTTGCATAAGCAATGCATGTATTAGTTAGGCTTGGAGTAATTAGAATAATTTAGGGTCATTTGGTAGAGTGTATAAGAATAATGTTAAATAGAATATATTAATAACACTTGTATTAGCAATGCATATATTAGTTAGGCTTGCATTAATTGTACATAGATTATTTTTATGCAATGTTTGATTTGATGCATTAAAAATAGTATGCATTGTATATAAAAAAATTTTTTTACAAAGATACCTACCCTCCACTATTATATTGAAAAAGATGTAAAAAAAAGAAGCTTTTGAGAGGTAATGAAGTCTTTAATCATGATATTGCATGCATTAAAACGATTTTATTGCTAATACTTAGAAATATATGATATTAGTAATACATATCTTAATACACAACAGAGTACCAAACAAGGTACTAGTAATACACAAAACTAATACATGCATTATTTTTACTAATACACTCTACCAAACAACCCTTTGTTTTTGCTTTTGTGGAATCCTTATGGTAGTTTGCCCACTTCTTTGTATTTTTACTTGGTATGATGCATTTATGTTTCTTCCAAGCAAATGGTGTCATTGAACTTGAATTGCTTGACTTGATAGTAGCCGTCTTATCAAAGAAAAAAAAAGAGTCGACAAATGAGTCAATTGTAGCAGATCCAGGATTGAAATTAAGGGGTGTTAATAGTTATAGTAAAAAGTATAATCATGAGGCTAGTAAGATTAGAACACACAACCTTAAGAAATTTCCATAATACCTTAACCACTAGATTAGACCTTTAACTTCTGTCAAGAGGTATCAATACCTATATATATATATATATATATATATATATATTATTAATTCGAAATTTGACCTCTATATACGATGTAATTTTACAACAAAGGGGCGTGGCTTGATAACCCTGTCACGACCCAAAAATCGACGTGATAACACTTGTCTGTTCCCACCAAGACAAGTCAGCCTCAACCCAACAAAAATGAAAGAAATGCAGAAATATAAAGCAAGAACAAGACAAAGGCGAAAAACTTATTCATTCTAAACAATACCCCAAAATCTGTTATAACGTGTAGAAGTCACTAATATAAAAACAGAATTCGAAAGAGAAATATAATTAGTCTCATAGTCTTTCCTTCTCAAATAGAACAAAGAGTACGGTAAAAGAACATGACGGTCCACTGGGATGACAAGCAGCCACCTCTCAAAATCCTTGACAAGCCTCAAAATCAGAAGAAAAAAAAGGAGATTACACGGGTCCAAGCTCGGAACCTACAAAAGTGTAGAAGCAAGGAGTGAGTATCAACAATAGGATATCCAACAAATAACTTAATAAACAAGACAGCCTAGCTAGAATTCAATTACTCCTTTCCATCCTAACCGAACCTCCTCAAACTACAACTTGTACACAAATTAGTCAAACCTAATAGTTTTATAATAAATCTAGTTCACAAGGCTCAATATTCACAGTCCAAAGTCACAAGTCAACAACGAACACATATCACGTAAGTCAAACTCAATATCAAGTAGATCGATTACATGAAATAAGTGGATCAATCACAAGTAACAAGTAAATCACACATAAGCATAGAAATGCATCAAATCACAAGAATCAATATCTCGTCTGAACCATTTTCCATCGGCACAATATCACTAGCCGGAACCATTTCCCATCGTCTTTATATCAAATCACTAGTCGGAAATATTTCCCATCAGCTTTATATCAAATCACTAGCCAGAACCGTTTCTCGTCTGCTTTATAACAATCGATGGAAAAAACCTCGGCATCATAACAATCACATGTCTCATTACGGTGTTCAACAATCAATGCACACAAGAAATATCACACCACACGAAGAGACAACAAGTCATGTAATTCAACTCCACATTCAAGTCATCTATGCATTTCATCAAATCAATCAAATAGGGTCACAACAAGGCAATTCACAAATTCTCGGTATCATCACAAAGCCTTTTCATTTACCCCTTCTTTGTTTATTAACATTAATCAAGTGGATCAATAAGACCCTTCACCTCATTCCCGATAACTCCCCAACACACATACAATGAAGAGAAGTAGATAATTTTACTAGATTACCAAGCTTAAGAGATCACTTGCCTTAAATCAATCAATAATCACTCCAAGAGTTGAGTCTTCCCCTTACGAATCACTTCCAAAACCACACAACCTATAACCATCAAGTATTCACAATCACTCATCAGAAACAATAATTCCCACATCAATTATATAGATAATGGATCAATAAACTCAAAACTCAATTTCAAAATGGAGGTTTGAATCCGAAAAGCAATACTTGAGAAAGATGTTTAAGGCTATAGGAAATCATTAGTGAAAACTATTTCGAAAAAGAGATCAAATCCACTTCAAAATCACCATTTTAGATCGAAACTCAAGTTCTTGCAAAACCTTGCCATTTTCCAAATCAAATTTCAAATTATGATGTTAGAATCCATAAATAATCAAAGGCAAATGAAGGTTTAAGGTCATAAAAGCTTACCTAAATTATTTAGCACAAGAAAACCTTTTCAAAATCACCACCAAGGGTTCTCCAAGCTCAAATATAAAAATGGGGCTTAAACCCCAAAATTTACAAGTCCGCCCCCCCCCCCCCTTCAACGGCGGAAAAGTGACTCTGGGTTCTCAAAATCGAACCCCCCACCCCAAAAAGAGGCACCTCTCACAAAAGCGAAACCCTCTTCACTTTTGTGAAGCTCGCTTAAGTTATCGGCCCTTGCAAAAGCAAGGCCTGTAGACACCAACAACTCAGCCAACTCTCAAAATATCGAAAGGACCTTCAGGATTCATTCAGAACCCCGTACATACAAACCAAATATGCATATCAATTATATTAAATATTTCAGACTCAATGGAATCATCAAAACACGAATTTGAGGACTCTTTTACCCGACATTCGTGCAAACCACAAGAAACTAATTCATGCCTAAAAGACTGAAGCAAGCTCGAGACCTATTAAAAATCAACCAAGACCTCAGTTAGGCGTAAAATCATCACCTGAATCCAATGGAACTTTCAGAATTCTGATCAAGCATCCAAACCTCCAATGTTGACCAAGTCAATCCAAAAGCTAAAATTCTATAATTTCACAACTTAGGACATCAAATCCTCAAAAAAAACTCAAATCTAAAATTGAAAACTCTCACACCTCATATTTCACATTTTGGGACTGATGGAATCGACGAAATTCCATTCCGACACTCGAAACTCCAAAAGACATGGAAAACTACTTTCTTAACAACTTAGCATTTCAAATCAAAACTTACCAAATGCTCAACTTTTAACTCACAGTTCGAAACCAACTTTTTCAAAATCAAACATAGAAGACTCGGGGTCTATATTGAGAGGGGAAAAATGGTTAATTTATGAAACTTTTAAAAAATGACCAACCGGGTCATTCCACATCCCTTTCCAAAAACTTTCCAAACATAGAAGACTTTTGCTTTTTGTGAGAAATCTATGTTGCAAAAACTTGTTTGAGATAGTGGAGAATGAACATATGATAGGATGAGCACAAACATATAAAGCAATTTCATTGGTTAAGGGCCCGTTGTACCGTGGGTACAACGCACCAACCACAACATGTCTTACAGGTTTTTGGATAGCTGAAGTTTTCCCGTACATAATTTATAATTTCGTCAGGAATCAGATCCAAAATTTGTTCAATCATTAAAATTTCAGACATATGTTAAAATAACAATCCCCCCTTTGATGATGACAAACTAATAGTCAGCCTCTTCAACTTTTGTCCCTTGGTTTCATTAATTCCCCCTATCATCAGTCCCAATACCAGAAGACAAACCAATTTAGGTCCCTTGACTCGACCAAAAATAAATTGTACTACCTTTACACAATACATTCCCCCTTTTGATATCATAAAAAAGAGTTAAAGTAGTAAACCAAGTAAATCAGGAATGTAATTTAAGCAAATTCATGGCCACAGGGGCAACACAAAGCATAAGAATAAGATACACAAGGTATTAAAGCAAGGAAGTAGAAACATGGCCAATCTAACCATTCATTTAATACTAAGGACAACAATCTGATTAACGTTTCAAGCGCACCTCATCCAATTCTAGGGGCAAATTATCGTTAAGCAATATAAAACCCAACGAAGAGTTGGGGTTGAACTCACAAGGAAATAATAATACAGAGAGGAATTCTCGGGATGTGATTGATTATAGACAAATTTCACTATATGGGTAATTGAAACTACTAATAAATAGCTAAATATCAGTGGGTAAGCTGGGCTATGATTGAAATTGCTTTCTCTCGAACAACTACTTCGACTCAAGTAATTTCTCGCGAACATCAACAAGCTTAACAAATAAGAACAACCCACAACCTTAATACATCCTCTCTCTTAAGCAAGATGGGTAGAATTTAGTTTAGGATTCAATCTTTCAAGCTGAAACCACTGCAACCCAATACCTACAAATCATTAATCCAAATATTTGGTTCAAAAACATCTTTCTCAAGCAAGCTAAGAACTCAAAGTTAGAACTGCATTTGCAACTACAATTCATAGATTAAAACACATCTAATGATTAAAATCACTTTAATATAGCATTTAAATTAGTAATAATCAATACCCATAAGCTAATTCAACCCATAATCACATAATCACACCCCAATAATTGGGGTTTTAGCCACACATCATAAAAACAGAGAAACGTTTACCAAATGCATTAGCCATGGTATACAATGATTTCCGAGAATGAAATTCAAAGACCACTTTCCAAGTCCTCCAAAATTGTACAATTTGAACTCAAATATTTAGAGAAAACTCTAAGTCTAGAATGGGAACTGTAATATCTGGGAGAGTGGTCCTCAAGATTTCTTTTAAAATCTAATTTATAGTTTCCTAAAATTAAGCATGAAAGTCCACTCGACAGATTAAGTCTCACCTTGCCGAATTTATTGGCAATCTGCCGAGTGTCCTATTCCATCACCATTTTTCATTGGCCTTCAACATCTCAGGTCTTGTAACTTTGGGTGATCCAATTTGTTGTCACGGAACCGATCGGTGGTTCGCCAACTTCCCATATCTATCGCCAATTTGGTTTCTTTCCTTAAGGCTGGCACACTGGAACTTTGGGTGGTCTGAAGAGCCACTCGGCGGTTCGTCGAGTGGTTTTGGTGATCATCAAGATTGCTTTTCTCCACTTCTTCAGCTTGTGTTATTCCTTTTTGCCTGTTAGTGTCCTTGCTTTGCTCCTTAGACCACATGCCTGAAAATCAAGGCTTTAAGATCAGTTTCTAGCACAAATTAGGCATTTGAAGACACTAAAACTATTAAAACACAAAGCCCTAAATTAGTCCAAATCTCGGAGTCATCAACACCCCTAACTTAAACTTTTGCTTGTCCTCAAGTAAAACTAATGATCAGTAGTTCAATAGGGATGTCTACAAATAGTGTTGCATAAGACTTAACATAAATGTACACAACAAGGTTCAAGTTACTCATACAATGATCAATTCTGCACTCAAAGATTCAAATTGTGACTCACCATTATCAAAGATTCTCAAGTTCACAATACTTGCTTCAAATGCAAGTTCAAGTTCAACAAAGTTACTCAAATTCCCTCACAACAAAGATGATTCTATGTTCACACAAAATTTCTCAACAATTTAAAGTCCCAGAATCACATACAACTCTCACACTCACAAAGATGAACACATGCATGACTTCACCGATAGGTTTGCCCTTATTTTCCAATCAACATTCGTTTCAGCTAACTCAAGATCACAAAGGTCTTTCCAAGGCTTGTAACGGGGCTGAGTGTAAAGGTATGGTCATTTAGGCTTAGTGGCTTCTACCTTCATGAAGTATGGTCTGAACATCACTTTCCTCCTTTTCTTTAACATTTCAGACATGCTCATAATCCACCCCATTATTCAACTTCATATGAACCACCGGATACCCCATTTCTTTTGCAATTTTCACTACTTTATTTCACAATTTTTTTGGTCTTTTTCTTTTCTTTCTTCTTTTTCAATTCCTTTTTTTTTTACATGGAGGGGTTCCATCTTTTTCAAATCAATCACACAAATGAGGATTTCTCATACTTCTTGACTTTCCTTCTCTTTTCACCACACCCCAACTTAGAATTTTGGCCTAAGTTGGCTATTCAAACAAACCATACTTCATGAAAGTTATGGGTGAATGGACAAAGAGAGGTCACAATTGCTTAAGTTTCTTCCAAGAAAATGGGTAAGTCTCAAAAGGTGCCAAGTAAGGTTCACACATTTCACAAGGTTGACCACAAAAGAAGTATATTGTCAAGTTGGTTCACTCTTCAAATTTCTTGCCTAAGATCATTTCAACTGCTTGCATAACTCAATCAACCGGACCAATGGAGAAAATTCTAGGTGTCATCACACACAATGTTCAAAGTAATCCCATCACACAAGGTATTGGTACCAATATCAAACAAGACTTCACACTTTCTAGCTAGCATTCAATGTTCATCACAAGAGACTCATTTGATAACCGGCTAGTCACAACGATATGCTAAAATTTCACATATTGTCTATGCAAATTCTTTTGCCTCATCGTAGCCGTACATTCATTTCATTCAATTGAGATCACTATTCGAGTCATCAGTATTGATCACAATCGACACTCAAATTCACACAAGAACAACCACAATCACACACAAAAGAGGTGGAATTTTTTTAAGATTAGGTTCAAATATCATTTTCATTAAAAACAATGGGCCATAAGCTAAAACATCCACAACACAATTCGACAACCAAGATATATATCAATAAGCCATATAAGCCCAATATTCGAAAAACAATCACAAAAGGTAGGTATGGAAATACCTCACCCCGCCCAATAAAAATAAGCAGTTGTCCTCAAATGTAACTAAAATAGAATAGTCAATAAAACAACAGAGAGGGAGGTAAAAAAACATCATGCCAAGCTAAGCCTGGGTGAAGTCTGCATATCATTCACTCCATCTGTCTGGGCATCGGTGCCCGGGGTCACAATCTCAGGTTGGGCATCAGTGCCCGGTGTCTCATAAAGCCTTGGCTCCACTGGATGCTGCCATAGAAGTATCTCTCAAGGAAGCCTGTCTAGTTGTCTCGAACATGGCACTCTCAAGGAACCCCAGGTCCGCCAGGTCCTCATAAAAAGCCTCATCTCGTACCTCAAGATGCTTCTCATCTGTCTCTTCCTCAGCCTCTCAGCCCATCATCAGCTCTAACCTCATATCTGGTGGTAGCCAGAGGCACATCAGAATGAGCTGGAATATCTGTGCTCAAGTCATCAGGGATCTCCACTATCCCAAAAATTAGAAACACATCAATGGACTTCAGTTGGTCCACATATTTCCTCAACTCCGCAATCGTGGCCTTTAAGGTCGTCACCTCATGAGTAGTTCTCTGTCCTCTCTCACACACCTTTATCCTCATCATGAGGGCATCAATAGAATCTCTAAGAGGTTTCAATGCAGCAGTGAGGGCTCTCTTAATCAACCTGGGAACCGCGACCGCTAGCGGGGAGTCACACACATCAACAGAATGGGCTAGGTGCCCCATCTTTAGCAGCATGGCCATGGTGAGCGGAGGTATGGATTGAGTAGTACCAGTAACAGATCTAGGGGCGGGGGAGAAACAAAAGAACTCAGGGCCTCAGAAGGGGTGGATCTAGAAATACCTAAAGGCCTAGAGGCTGGAGTAGGAAAGGTTGCCTCTACAGGTAATGTATCAATAGCAACTCTCGGGGAAGTGTCCACTAGGGCTGCCCTCCTTCTCTCAGCCTCATCCTTCTGGTACTCGGCCTCAAAATGCCGGATGTCAGTAGAGGAGGTGGGAGTTACCTCCACATCTATCTTCTTATCATGCGGAACACAGTCTCGTCTGCACAGCTCGATGATCAACACCGAAAAGAGAAGAGATGTTTGACGCTGCTTAGCACTCATGGCCATCTCCTACTCAATGATAAAACCTAGATTGAGCCTTTTCCTAGCAATAATAGAACTAAGAAAGGTTGTCTTTTGGTGGGGAATGATAGACTTGTTTTGGGACGGCATGATCGTGTTGCTGATAAACCCAAACCAATACCTCACCGCCACATTGACATCTTTCTTCTCTATTAACACTCCAGCCTCAATCCACCTCGGGGTGCTGTTAGAAAGAAGAGGAGCCACCCAACCTTTTAAGTCATCTAAATTTTGTGTCTGAATCAAACTCTGGTAGTCATGCATGAAGTTAGAATTACATCCCAAAATGACACTTATGTCTCCACTATCACACTTCACCTTCTTATCCCGGACAATCACTGAATCAACCGGTTTGAAGGCACTAGCCTTTCTCTTCCTTTGTGGCACCAAGTCTCCGTAGGCCAAGTAGAAATCTCAGACCCAATTATGAATGTAGGTACCTCGGGGCTTAGTGAAAATATAGAATTTGTGGGACTTAAGGGTGCTCCATATTTTTGGGTACCTATCCACCACACCATCTGTGGACAACCTCTTATCCTCAATAATAGTCCCCAGTCCCTCAACCTTTAGTATGTTGAGAGACCGGGGAGGAGGACCCTGTACATGTGGCGCTAGAACCACAGTCTGAGCTGAAGCTGGGGGAGGAGTCTAAGGCACCGGGATCCTAGATGGATCATATATCCCATTGGAGCAATGTTCTGTTCTCCGGGCATGTAGAAGTTGGTCATCCTCAGGCTCAAACATGGAAGCTTAAGAATCATGGGACTATCCCTCATTGTCTGATGAGGAAAGGTAAGTCTCGTAGAGTCCCTCACTATTAGAGCTGACCTCCGGTGACTCTACCACGAGTGCCTTGCCCTTTCCTTTGTCTTTTTCTCCCTTTGTAATGAGTTTGGATGCCTTTGCCTTGGATGCAGCTGCAACCTCATTCATACCGACTCATCTTGCCCATTTGCGAGGCGACATGTCTCTTCTTAAAACTTTGGGTCTAGCCATTTCTGCAAAGCACATAGAAAAATGTTAGAAAAGGTTTAAGAAAAATGCAGAAAACAGGTTGCAGAAAGACTCACCGAACCATTCGGTGAGTCTCTGAGTCACTTAGGTGAGCCAGATCAGGCTCGCCGAAAGTACCAGCTCAAAAAAATTCAAAAGTCAACATAGGTTGACGATGCTCAGGGCCATTCGGCGAATCACCGACATTAATCGGCGAGCAAAAAGCAGCTCACCGAAAGTTATAGTGTATTTTAGGGGTTAGGGGCACAGAAAGGGCGATCAAGAAGACCTTTCGGCGACTCACCGAGTGAACTCAGCTAGCTCAGGCATCTCGCCGAAAGTTACAGAACAAACTCAATCCAAATTTGAAATTTAAGGCGATCTCTGGGGGACTTTGGTGAACCATTGAACCACTCGGCGAGCTCGAATTAGCTCGCCAAACGGCCCAACGTGCAGTTTTCAACCCTAATTCTCAAAATCAAGCCCGTATCCCCCGAATTCAAAATTAAACACATACACTATTCAATTAACACTAGACCTATACTACCCATCCCCTCGAGGTACTCAGACTTCCCCCGATTCAGCTAAAATTTGTCATTTGATGACTTTTGCCTTTAAGAATGACGTCAAATGCTCCATCATTGGGAAAATTACGTCATTTAGCACAATTCGGGGTTACTTAGACTTCACCCCAATAGACCCAACACAAATATACTGCAACCCAACAAATTTAGACTTGATTTTATAAGCAAGAGCACGGGAATCGATCAATTTTAAGCATTAAGGCACATATTTTAATTCATTACCGGCAATCCAACAATTAAACCTGATTATAGCAATTACCCAACACAAAGCAATAACAAATTACCTATTGCATTTGATTTTAACCACAAATTTCAAGTATGGGATTTGGAAAACCAACCTATATGCCGAATTTAGAATTTGAATAACTAGGTGGCAAAGTTCCCCAATTCCAAGCAACGAGTCCACAAAAAAAGCGGGTAAAAACAATAAAATATACAAGATTAAAGGTTGGGTGAAAGGGTACAAGAGTTAAAAATGAGAGAAGATGAAGGATTTTAAAATTTTAAACCATCTGGCCTTTAAAACCTTTCAGTTCGCGGCACCTTCGGCAGAGTAAGTCATGCTTGACGAACCATGCGGCGATGCGTCTAGTGGTAATTTACCTCATCGAGTTTTACAGGAATCCCAACAATCTGGGGGTTCAAATGGCGGACAAAGTCGGGCTCGCCGACCTGTTCGGTGATTCATCGAATGATCATATAGCCCACCGAGTTTTACAGAGTTCCCCTTCAATTCTTGGTGGTTCAAACGGCGGTCCAAGTTGGGGCTTGCCGACCTATTTGGTGTGTCGCCGATTGGACTTTGGCTCACCAAACTACCCATTTCCCCAACACTTTTCACTTTTCACCCTGCACAATCAACACCTGTTATTCAAAATCAGAAACTAAAGAATTAAAAACTTGGGTTGCCTCCCAAGAAGCGCCTTAGTTAACGTCGTGGCACGATGAAAATACCGATTTAAGCTTCATTTTTGGGGTTTGCCAAGGTATCACTTGGTAGGGCCCCTTTTGGCCTTGTATTCAGATGAGAAGAAATTTGACCCATTTGGGTCTCCTATTGCTTGATTGACACGGAATGGGAAGTGACCGTATGATTAAGTGTAGAGACATCCTCCTTCATCTCTTTCAACACTTTGTCCGGCCCCTTAACTTTGTTGAGAATGCATGAGAGAATGTCTTCCGTACGGACATTTTCAAATTCATTGGGCTTTTGTCGCTCATGGGGTGGGATGTACCTGTCCTTATCACCCTCTCTTTCCTTCCAAGTAGCGTTACAATCACGCCAATCCCTATCACGGTCTCTCCATCCCTCATCTCTATTCCAACCTGGATTTCCACCTGGCATTGGATAGTTTGCACGATAACCTCCTTCTTGATTAGCTAGGAAGTTCACTTCCTCGTTGTAAAATGCTTCAAAATGATCTTCTTCGGGGTTCACTCCACCAACACCCACAACATTAACACTCTTCATACCACTACCCATCACATTTTTCGCCAATAGATCCAGCTGGGTCATCATTTTGGCAATGTTTTGGTCTCTCTCTCTTTATCCTTTTCGATCTGCTCTTTTGTCATTCTAAAAGTGAGAGGAGAGACTTGGTCTTCACGAGTGTACCATGCCCTATTGATCTTGGTCATGCCATCAAGAAGCTGAGACGGTACTTCATAGGGATGTTGCATTATACCTCCGGGAACAAATTGATCAGCAACTCCTTTGTTAACCGAGTCAAGGCTCCTATAGAAGTACTGCTGCAATATATGATTTGCCAGCCTGTGGATTGGATATTAAAGTACCAATTTCTTAAACCTCAACCATGTCTCATGGATAGGTTCACTTTCCAAGCGTTTGAAACCTTGGATACTATCCCTAAGGGTCATCATCTTTGACAGGGGAAAGAATCTCACTTGGAATGCTATAGTAAGCTCATCCCAAGAGGTAATGGAATCCCTTGGTAACTCAGCCAGCCATTTACTAGCCTCACCCATTAGAGAGAACGGGAACAACCTGAGATGGACTAATTCTTGTGATACGTTCTTGAATGAGAACAGACCACAAACGTCCACGAAGTTCCGAATATGCTCTTGTGGGTCTTCGTGAGCCAATACTCCATACAATTCCTTCATTTGGAGGAGCTGTAGCATTGTGCTAGTGACATGGAAGATGACATTCCCTTCAATTGGAGGTAGACGTATTGCACCCACACCACCCAATGGAGTTAGGTCATTCACATTTGGTTCATTTACATCATTGAGGTTCCCAATATCGTCTTGGTGGCCCACTTGGTTATCATTACTCCCGTTTACACTCATCTCTTCCTCTGTTCAACACAAGTAACACAAATAAAAACTAAAGTAAGTCGATTCAACTACAACCAAGAAGATCACAATTCAACTTCAATAAAAAAAAATCAAACAACACCACTCCCCGGTAGTGGTGCCATTTTGATTAACGTTTCAAGCACACCTCATCCAATTCTAGGTGCAAACGATCGTTAAGCAGTATAAAACCCAACGAAGAGTTGGGGTCGAATCCATAGGGAGCAGTACGTGTTCAAATTCCATTAGGAAGTACAAATGTGGTAAAATCAGCTATATGAATAGAAATTATCAAAAAAGACATGTAAGCAAGTCTAATATGGGTAGCAACAAATATCAGATGGGGTTTTTAGTTTGTAATTATCAGCTACGACGCAATTAAACAATAAGGAAATAACAATATAGAGAGGAATTCTCGGGATGTGATTGATTATAGGTAAATTTCTCTATATAGGTAATTTAAACTACTAATAAATAGCTAAATATCAGTAGTTAAGCTAGAATATGATTGAAATAGCTTTCTCTCGAATAACTACTTCAACTCAAGTGATTTCTCTCGAACATCAACAAGCTTAGCAAATAAGAACATCCGACAACCTTAATACATCCTCTCTCTTAAGCAAGATGGGTAGGATACAATTTAGGATTCACTCTTTCGAGCTGAACCCACATCAACACAATACCTACAAACCATTAATCAAAAGCTTTGGTTCAAAAACCTCTTTCTCAAGCAAGCTAAGAACTAAAAGTTAGAATTGCATTTGCAACTACAACTCATAAACTAAAACACAGCTAATGATTAAACCCACTTCAATATAGCATTTAAATTAGTAATAATCAATACCCAGAAGCTAATTCAAACCATAATCACACCCCAAGAATTGAGGTTTTAGCCACACATCATAAAAATAGAAAAACGGTTACCAGATGCATTAGTCATGGCATGGATAAGAGTCTCCAAGCGTTTACAATGATTTTCAAGAATGAAATTCAAATACCCACTTTCAAAATCCTCTGAAATTGTGCAATTTGAACTCAAAAATTCAGAGAAAACTCTAAGTCTAGAATGGGAACTGTAATATCTGGGTGAGCGGTCCTCAAAATTTCTTTTAAAATCCAATTTATAGTTTCCTAAAATTAAGCCTGAAAGTCCACTAGACAGATTAAATCACGCCTCGCAGATCCAATCGGTGATCCGCCGAGTGTCTTATTCTATCTCCATTTTGCATTGGCCTTCAGCATCTTAGGTCCTGTAACTTTGGGCGATCCAATTTGTTGTCGTGAAACTGATCGATCATTTGTTAAGTGCCCATATCTGTCATCGATTTGGTTTCTTCCCTCAGGGCTGGCACACTGGAACTTTGGGCAGTCTGAAGAGCCACTCGGCAGTTCGCTGAGTGGTCTTGGTGATCACCAGAATTGCTTTTCTCCACTTCTTCAGTTTGTGTTGTTCCTTTTTACCTGTTAGTGTCCTTTATTTGCTCCTTAGTCCACATGCCTGAAAATCAAGGCTTTAACATCAATTTCTAGCAAAAATTAGACATTTGAGGACACTAAAACTATTAAAACAAAGCCATTAATGAGTCCAAATCTTGGACTCATCACAATCACAAACATTGAGAATCTCATTGAACATGGTAGGAGTCCCTTTTCTTCACGATACATCAGAAATAATACTATTTCATGTCATGGTACATTTTTGTTTCTTCTAGTTGTATAGAGTACCTTGAACTATAGGACTTTGAATAGCTTATTCCATCGTAGTGGGAAGAACATCATTGAACTCTCTCACTATGACACCGTATCATGGTGACTTCTTTATGCATCTTGACTTAACATGTCTTGAGTTCAACCATATAACCATTGTTTTGCGCTAACCATCGTGGTAGGTTTTACCGCATTGAGGTAAATTCTTCACTTACGACTTGGCCAACTTTATCTGAAGGTCTTCAAGTGTTTATCATGTCACATTGCTCCACACCCTAAATGGATCAACTTTGGACACCGAAAAATAGTGACTCTATAACACTTAGTTAAATTAATATATTATTCTTCGGGTCTTGTGAAATTTCATCCAAAAACACACACTTTTACATAAATTTCCTGAAATATTCAAATATTTATGCATTGAGTATTGATTGATTGAATTGTGTTTTACATAGTTGATCTTGTGGTGACTATACTTGTTTATTGTGAGTGGTTATGTGTTAAAGTCTGCTCTACTTGCTATTTGACTTACATTTTACTTGTTTCTAATTTGAGTTAGTCAAGGATTCCTAGCAGTACATAGTGACTTGTATTGATACTAACATGTACTTATCTTTAGTTCAGTCCTGAACATGTTACATAGATTCCTCTGAGATCTAAATACTAGCATAGTCAGCTGATTTTAATCCAACGGTGAACGCTCTATTTTCAGGCTACCAAGGATCATCTTGTAGTCCTTGTCCATTTTCCACCATTGAGACATTCTATTTTATTTTAGTTGGTAGAATTTAATTTGATTTGTTTTTGTTATAGGTTATGTACGATGACTTTCAGTACCTAGGAAGTTTTTTAGATGATCAGTATTTAATTTTTATGTATTTATCCAACTCAGTTGACTTTAAATAATGTTTTAGATTTTGATTGTTGTTGAAATTAGCTAAGTTTAGGTTTCGATGGTTCTCCCATTGGCGGGTTAGTGTGGGTACCACTCCCGACCATTTGGATCGTGATTTTTAGGCACCCAAAGTGATAATGAAAGATTTTTTCAGAATGGTTAAAATAAAACCATGTATGAAATAATTATTAATGTCAAGTAATATTGATGTAAAAGTATGTAAATTTATGAAAATTTCTAGCCCACATTAAATATCCATTTTTTGGACAATATCTACTATCATTACTAAAACATAACTATACTTATGTAAAATATCTTAGAAAATTATATTTTTTGTGTTCTTAATATATATATATATAAATGTTTGGTTACAAACTTATATGCACATAATTGTACTTTCGATCTTTTTATTTCTTTATATTTGTTGCAAGCTTAGTCAATGTTATGTACGTGTTAGTATTTTTCTCCATATTTTTATTTAAGCCTTTTTTATTAATAAATGTTAAGAGATTTATCATGAGTCTTCCTTGAGCTTAATGGCAGAGTGAATTAATACTTTAAAAATGATCATTAGCTCAAGGGATCGAGACTCGTATCAATAAGAATCTGCTGATAGGAATTAAACTTAAGTTATTCTAAAGTACCTTTTTCAACTTTCATTTAATCCTTTACATCACTATGGTTTTTGAATATCTTTATAAAATAGTGTGTACAATATGTTAACTATTGTCATGACCCAAAATCCCATTTCGTGAATCATGGACCTTTATTACCAACCAAAAATATAACTAATGCACAAATAATATTGAATTAAGCAACTAATACGTATAATTGTAGAGTAACGATTAAAAATCAAGCTACTCAATGACCTAGTGACACCAGTACAAGAGAATCTACGAATACGAAATTGATCATTAGGTCTAGAAAGAAATAATATAGAAAATAAAGGGTTCTCTAGAATCCATTACTGCAGCAGAGGAAGCAACTCCCACTGAATAACAACAATCACCAATCTCAATAATAACAAGAAGTCAAGCACCACTAGTCTGGGTCAAATCCTTCACGAAAAAAGGGTGCAACAAGTATAGAGTGAGTATGGGAAATATGTGTACTTAGAGAGCTTTGAGTACTACCCTTCTTAGAAACGATAATAAGGTATGTTCTAGAAGTTTATTTTTTCAAACGTGTAATAAAGTCATAAAATAAATCACGGCAACATAACAATTAAAACATATATTTCTCAAAACTGTCAGTTATAGCACTGATGATATAACAAGATGTGTAACACACTGTATTCTCCATATGTTACTTCTATCCATATAACACTTGACAGAGCCTTATGGTATAGGTGAGGGACTATGGTTCTTAGATGAGTAGTATTGCTGTAAAATATATTGGAAGGCATTGTAATGCCTTGCACGTTTAAGCATGTGTAATGCCTTCCAAGTTAACCTTGACGGAAGTATTTAAACCGAGATAGTAATGTGGTATTTGAGCTTAATATTTAAAGTGTAGTGTTGAGTTAAAGAAAAAGGGATTAAGATTTTAAAAATGAAATAAAATAAGTGAGTTGCTTGCTTGACTTAACTAAGCTAGTAGGTGACAACTATGTGCATCACCTACTTAGACTTATTGACCAGCCTAAATGAAAAAGTAGGTGCATCACATACTAAGATTCTTTTGAACATATTGGGCCAAGTACACTACCACTTACTTGCACTAAATCTGGGCCAACTTGAGTAGAAGAATAAGGGATAAAATGGAAAGCCAAGACCCAATAACCTTAAGTCCAAAAAGACCCAAATAAAATGTCCAAGTAGATGGATCATCTACTTGATAAATTATGGCTCAAACTGAAGGATAAAGTCGGCCAAACCAGGTCCCTATAAAAGGGATTGATATCATCTATTTCCAACCATTTTGACTTTGGAAAAAAAAATCTGATTTCTAGAGTTGTCTTTCTTCTCTCTCTTAACTTCATATAGCAGCCATAAAATACCATTAGGGTTCTTAAATATTAGGAATTTAAAGTTGTTGGAGGCTATGGATTAAGGGAATAAAAGTTTCCACCAAATAAGATAAGTTGGAGAGGACAACCTCTACCTTGAAAAATCCAAACCTTAGAAAGTGATAGTTTTGTCCAGCAAGGTAAGCTACTACAATTTTCTCCCTCTCTTGTGTGTGAGTTTATTAGGACATTTGGTGTGTGTTAGTGAGTTGGAAATTTTTCCTTTTACATTGTGTAATATTTGGGAGGATGTTCTGGTGGTTAGAGCATGTTGGGACAACCATGGAGGAGAGTCCCCTTTAAATTCAAGTATGAGCTGGTTTGAGCATTTTAAAAGTAACGTTAGCTTTTCAAGTGCTGGTGATCAGAAACTGTGATTCATATTGCTTCTGTTACATTATTATGTTTAGGGATTGTTTTATGTATATTATGATACGGGATGTGACTGGATATGTAGAGAAGTTAGGGAGACATTAAAGGACTTAAATATTGCAGGGTGTAGGGATGCATCACTTAATTGGGTGTTACATGGACTTGCTGCCTATCACACCTTGGTATATTAATGTCTATATTTTCGGCAGCCCATGGAGCTTTTGGGAGGACCCAATACGAAGGTTGTATAGTATATAGATATGATTAAAGGGAAAAGGAAGGAAAGAAAAAACTGCCTCGATAAATTGCATACTTATTGCTTGGTTACTATTTTGGTGACATCAAGTTGCTCAAATTGATTGATTAGCTACTAATACTGGTCTTACAACTATTTTTATTATAGATCAGTAATCTGAAGAGAAGGAGCTTAAGTCATACTTTTTGAAATGTATAGCAAGGTATGTAAGGATATTTGATTCCATATTCCATGGCATGAACTTTGATAAATGTGATTAATATCAACAAAATCAGTTTCCTAAGCTCTATTCCTAGTCAAGGAAACATGGTGGCAGTGTACGATCTCCAATATAGCTAATAATATTTTCCCCTCTCCCTAGAGTGTCGAATTACTTCATTATATGTTCATTACTCCACATTTGTGTAATTATCCTCCTATGTGCTAGTATAGAAATGGTGTTTGCAACAACATGCCTGGTGAATTCCCCTCTTAGTCAATTGAAGTCAATTGTTCCATTTAAGCTCATAAGAAATCCATTGATGTTAAATAGCTCCTTATGTCATTGTCATTGTCATTGTCTTAAAGTTATTATTCTCACGTTTTCTACTGCTAGTTTGTGGTTCCAAAACTCAATGATAACTATCACCACCAAAACACAATCTCAAGGATTAAAGAAACAAAAAGAAGCAATCTGTATAATTATGGGTGGCATCCCAGGGGAAAATGCGTAGCATGGGTCGATCCGAATTGGTATAGAAAGGTGGCAGCTCAGGGGAGAAATCCTAGCATGGGACAATCCTAATTTGTGTAATTATGAGGACAGCATCCCACGGGTTAAACTGACTAGCATAGGTCATCCTCTTGTACCATATATCAACTAGTTATTTGTATCATATGCTTTATAAATATTATAACACACCGAAAAGTGAAGAAAAGAATGTAACATACATGATCCCCAAGAGTAAACAAAGGTGGTCTTCTGTTTTGATCTATGAACTTATATATTGAAACTTGATTTCATTTGAGCCCTTGTTTTGCATATGGTATTGTGGTACATATTTAGTACATTCTTTAATACTAACGTCTGATACGTCTAAACTCACATACCAATTAAGAAGTGCAAACGGTCGATGTCAATTTATAGAACACAACATGAGTTGAGGTCGATCCCATAGACAATTTACTTACTGACGCTTTTATTCAGTTGTTATTACTATTTCCCACAGAAAATAATTGTGAAATGTAAAGATGGTTTTAGGTGTGATTTTTAAGTAACTAATGTTAAGGTAAAGTTCAAGTTAACACGAGTAATAGGATTTTAACTTTAAAGTTGTGGTAATTACTAAATGAAACCAGGATTGTGCTCCCCATAACATAACTTTCAGTTTTGATTCAATAACAAGTATTGGTTGATTGTTAAGATTTCATGTTGCAAGCGAGCTAAATGTATCTAACACTTTTCAGTCTTATTAGATTTTCATTCTATTTCTATCGGTCTTAGAGTGTTGTCTATTTTTACCCTCGCATGTTTGGTGTCAAAGATCTCATATCCTGAACTTGACTTTTCACTCCAAACCTCGCATGTATGGTGTCAAAGATCTCTTCTCTCGAACTCGACATTTCACTCTTAACCAATATATGGATTCAACTTTTTTCTAATTACCACTTTTTTCTCAAATAAGTGGTAAATACAGACAAGTTCTAATGTGTGCAATCATTAGAAAGAATACATAATGAAAGTATGAATCACGTTTTGCAACTAACAATCACCCCTTAATCGTTCATCGAATTTGTAAAAAAATTATCGTCATGGTTCCCACAACCCTAGTTGTGGTGATTAGCTACTCATGCATTCCAGGGAACAAGTAATAATTGTTGCTGAATGCATAAAAGTAGTCACTTACAAAGATTGCAAATTCAAAGAAAACTTGAGCTTCAAATATTTAATCACGATCTTCAAGTCTTGATCCGAAAATAATCGATAAAAACCAAAGCTAAAAATACAGAAAGTCGCGCTTCGTTCATACAATGACGAGATAGTTTCAAAAAATAAACCTAATTAAATTAAATAGTTTGTACAAAATGAGTCCTACTCGAAGTAGGACTTATTTGTCGAGAAGCTTCACAGACGGCATGACAGCTCGTCATGATCCAGACAGCTCGTGAGGCCTGTCGTGGTCTTATGCTTAGATAGTGTGGGCCTTCCTTTCTTGAGATCTTCCACGGGTATCTAGATGGCCCGTCTTGAGTACCACGGTCCATGTTGAGCATCGTGATGATGAACCTCCACTTGGGTCTTTACTAGAATTTCCTTTTATTCTTCACGAGCATCAAAATGGCTCGTTGACTCCACCATGGACCGCTAAGGGTTCTGTGGTCTTCAATCCAAAAATAGCTTTTTAAGGCTTCATCACTGGTCCTTCCTCACGGGCTTCCAAACTATCCGTCAAGAGGATCACGACCTGTCTTGGTCTCCGTGGTCTTCACTTGGAAATTTATTAGCTTGTTATCCTTCATTGTCTTAGATACACGAGCCCTCAGACGGCTCGTCATCACGACCACGACATGTCTGGGGCTCTGTGATGCTTGGTTTCATTTCCTTCACTTTTTGTATCTTTCACGTCCAAGTGTTCTACATGTTCAATCATTAACGAACACATCATATCCACATAAAACCAAAGTCATAACCTTAGTGATCCTTAGTTTTGAGCGTCATATGTGCCAATATTTCATGGCACATCAATTTCCCTCGTGGAAGCTGCAGTTCGTGTTCCAGGCACAAGTACTCCAGCTAGTATACCTCTTTAGAAGGAGCACATGTACTCAATTGATATTGGTGAAGCTCCAAGTTGATTCGGGACTTACCGAATCTTTGGGACTTATTTTGTTACTGTATGATTGTTAAGGGTAAGGAGGGGCCTTATCCCACAATAAACTAAGGTTTTCTATCTTTCAGAGGCTTTGTAGACTAATGTATACAGTTCAGTTGGGTCTTGTCTCTTAACAAGTTGTAACCTCAATGAACAAGTCTTATATATAAGTTTTGGGTCTACTTATTTGGTTCGTATCACTGCATTCTATATGAACTTGTCATAACTTTAAAATTGTCATAGTTATATGAATTGTAAGAAATGTTATATGCTTACTCTCTCAAGCCTTTAGGGCATCGGGTGCCCATCTGTCATAATGGAAATTGAGGTGTGATAAGATGTCTCAAATTTATCAATTCAAATCGATTTTACAATCATCTCAACAACTCAACACCAAATCAATATGAAATGCTTAATAGGTGAAATGTAATGCAATAGCCAAAAAATGGTATACACACGCTTCTTTTGTTGGATAGTCAGGACTTAGGAGCACTAAGGAGAGACTATGAGTTTGATGTACACGATTGGGTCTACTAGAAGATTTCACCTATGAAGGGTGTGATGAGGTTTGGAAATAAAGGGAAGCTTAGTCCCCATTATGTGGTCCTATATAATATTTTGAGGCGTATTAGTAAAGTTTCTTATGAACTCGATTTGCCTAATGACTTGGTGTCAATACATCCAGTTTTCCATATCTCTTTGTTGAAGAAATATGTTAGTGATCCAACATCCATTGTGCCATTGGAGAGTCTTGGTATAAAAGAGAGTCTTTCTTATGAAAAGGTTCTAGTTGAGATTTTGGACCGACAAGTTAGGAAGTTAAGAAATAAGGAAGTTGTATCAATGAAAGTATTATCGAGAAATCAAAGAGTTGAGGGTGCTACTTGAGAAACTGAGGCTGATATGATGTCCCATTATTTCCATCTCTTTCCCTCCGACCCTATGTTAGCTAGAGGTATTTAGTTTCTCATAGTCATCCTTATGTCTTAGTCATTCTCATGTTTCCTCATGCATGCATACTCACGAAAACTTGCTATTTGAGATCTTGATGTAGCTTTGATTTATTTCTTCATGATTATGTTCATTTAAGTATGATTTGCATGTACACTTTATGAAATGATGTTTTGAATATGTTAAACTTGGAGTTGATGTTCCTTCTTGGTTATGTGTTGTTGATGAAGTTGTGTATTCTTATTAGGTTGTTGATCACTTCCCCTACCCTCCTTATGTTGTCTTGAGTCCCATCCGAGGATGAATGTTCCCAATGAGGAGATGTTATAACACCTCAGACTTTGGAAAAGGGAGAAAATGAATTATTTGGTTGCAGGTTGTGTCTATGGTTCCCATCTACGGACCGTAGAAGCTTCTACGAACCGTAGGTGGCAACCGTAGGAAAGGGGAAATAAATTTTCTAAAACAAGGTCCTAGTATCCTTTTTTACGATTTAACAGGGCAGTCCATCAAACATTGTACAAGTCTTAGGTAGGTCTCGTAGATGAGTCCCAGACTTAGTAAAATTTTAAAGGGTAGAGTTGGTTTCTACGGTTGGAATTTACGGACCGTAGGAAGACCTATAATCCGTGCATGGGTTCCATCAAAAGTTGGTCCAAAATAATAGTTGTTGAACCTATATACGGTTGACCAGTACGGTCTGTAGAAGAACCTATAGACTCTACGTCCAAACCATATGTGAGGCTCGACAGTTAGTTTTAAAAGGTTTTTGGGTTTTTTCCTAAATGATTTACCTAAAGCTATGTCGTTTTTACCTACTACCTTGTACTATATAAACTTTTTAATCCCCAAATCAATCCAATTTCAACTCATTTTCCTAAATTCTCTAAAACTTAACTAAATGCATCCTCCTAATTAGTCTAAGGAAGAAGAAGAAGAAGAAGAGTTAGGGTTCCATTCAAGTCTCCAAATTCTCCATTTTTCTTGAGCATAAAAGATCAAGGTATGTATGTATTCACCCATGGAGTTCTTTCCTCCACGGGGTCCCTAAGTATTTCAATTTTCAATTGATCAAATTAGGGTTTCAATTCAATGAATGTGGTTTTCATTTAATTATGATGAATTATGATTAATTAAGTATTCTAATAGATTTTTTATGTTAATATATGTTATTTAGTTGAAATTGCAGTTACCCATGCAAAAATTATGCTTTTCAACCATGATCTATGATGAACCTATAAATTATGAATCACGAAGTTATGAAGATATGCATGTTTTCATGAAGTTCTTGCAAATGGATTAATAATGCTTTGAAAGGACAGTATTGATGTTATTGTGAAAGGATTTCTCACTTACTATGATGATCATGATTGTGAAAGGTATTTCTCACCAATGAATTCACATTGGTGAAAGATTTTCTCATCTATGTTGAATTATGTTTAAGGAACTATTCTATATTTTGATGTTAAAGTTGTGGATTGGTATTGTTCATTGCCTTTCCCTATGTTAAAATGATACTTGACTTTTATCCATTCCATATGGGATTTAGACTTAGCACCGAAAGGACTTTGAGGTTGGAGGCTTAAATAGGGTAGTCTCAAGTAACAACCTCGAGTCCCTAACTAGGTGCCCCCATATGATTATCTTAAATGGCCTTGCTAGTTGATCCACTTTAGCAAATGATGATATGTACGGATTCTACCTTGGCAAGTAGTTTCCCCTTCTTTCTGTATGAGGGATATACCAGATTCCATGATATAGCTCTCATGAACTTATTGTCTATTAAATCTAATATCCCACAAAATGACTATGCTCTATTCAAAGCTTTTCTTATGTCCTTTATGTTAATATACTTGACCATGTTTTCATGATTTTGATGTCATGTCTTCTTTAAAGCTTTTAAATGTCCCATTATGATCATGCCTACTCGTTTTAAGTTACTTATGATATCATGCCTATGTTTATGCATATTACCTCATATATAGTACATTCCATGTACTAATACATACTTCTGCCTACATTGTTTCACTAATGTAGGGTTTGATGCTTCTACCACCCATACTTGTGGTTAATGATCCCTCATAGATATTGAAGATTGGTGAGTTCTCATGTTCCGAGGACCGGAACTCTTTTATATGTTTTATGTCATTTCCTTTTTATATTTTATAAGTGATGTATGGGTTACGTCCCAATCACTTTTCTTATGATGCAATAGATGGCTTTGATACTTATGTTATACTTTCGCTTTGTCAAACTCTTTTATATGAAATGTTAACCTTTTAAACTCTTTTGTTTCTATTATCTTGTATGATACATGATAAGTGACTTGTGTAGGGCCTCTAGGGGTCTTATATGCCATGTCACGTCTAGGGTGTACTTTGGGTCATGACATCAAGTCTCCTTTTTTCTCCACTGATTTTGGACTTTGATTATAAATGTATGTAGGTGTCATCAATGGGTACCAATCACGCATTAAGACCCAAAGGATTCTCAATTCTCCAAGTTCAATTTCATCAAATTGATTAGGTTTTCATTTTATTTTTCATGGGTTTTAATTGTGTTGATTCAATTGTTTGATTTTAATTTTATCATGATTGATTTAATTTAATTATATGTTTTCCAATCGATTTCATATGAACCCATACATTATTCATGATTTTTAGTATGAACTTTTAAGAACATGAATTTATGAAGAAGCTATGAATCTATGAATGATGTTTTCATGTAAGTTATGCATGATTTATGAAAAAAAATATTTTATGATCTAGGTTGCTTCAAAATAAGCATCAATGAAATTGTGAAAGGATTTTCTCACATATTAAGAGATCATGATTGGTGTAATGTTTTCTCACACATGCATGATTCATGATTTATTGAGCTACTCTATGATAATTTAAGTCGGAATAGTAACTTAATTGTGCTTTTTCATGTATGATAATATGTTTTATAAATATGACTATTTGTTGGAATTTTACATAGCACCGAGAGGATATTGAGGAGGAGGCTCTCTCGTTAGTAGAGGTGGTCTCTAGTAGCAATCTCGTTGTCCCTTACTACGTGCCCCGTAGGATTTGTCTTACAAATGCATAGCTAGTGGATCCACCTAAGTTAGAACTTTATGGTCCTTGCCTTGGCAAGTAAGGACATCTATTTTCGATATGGGAGCAAGACACCAGATTCCACATTATAACTCACGTGGTCTATGCCCGTTAATGGTAAATATCTCACAAAATAAAGTAAGTTGTTCTTAAATGTTTATGAAGCTTTCAAAATTATTTTTAAGATGCATTGATCATGTTCATGATCTATGATTCTTCTTTAAAGGTTTTTTACTATGTTTTAGCTTGGTCATGCATAACATGTTTTCCTTTATGTCCCTTTATGATCATGTTTTACATCTATGCATATCCCTCATACTTACATTTTATGTACTAATGCATGCTTGTTCCTACATTATTTATATAATGTAGGGTTCGACGATCTTCCTCCTCCCACCTGTGGCTAGTGGGTTGCTTTGTAGATTGAAGACTTGGTCATTCCTCTTGAGGACCTTGTCACCTATGTTTACATTATTTTATGTCTTTAGTTTTGCGGCAATTTTATGTGTTGCATGGGTTACATCTCAACCACTCTTGATGCATTAGATTGGCTTGTCAAGACTATGATTAGGCTTCCACTTTTATGTCAAACTCTTTTATGATATGAGACTCTCTTTTTAAAATCTTGTATTTTCTATTATGTTGTGTTGTATGTATGTTAAGTTTGTGTAGGGTCTCTCGGGGTATTATACATATTGTAACGTCTAGGGTATACTTTGGATCGTGACACTTTCCAACATTCATACCTTCTAAACTGAAAAACTCACTCAATACCTATTCAATCACCTCTAGAATCCTGCCATCCATCTTCAAAAATCACAAATGACATACAAAAGCTACCAGAAGGAGTAAAAATAGGTAAGACAAAAAAAACTCAAAATAATTGTAAGTCATTACATCATCCACCACTAGAAAATATACATTCATCCCCAAAAGTCAAAAGAAATAACATACTTGAAATAGTAAACTCACAAGATATCTACTCTACATGTCTAGCTCGGTTTTCTACGTGTCTTCTTCTATTTGACGATGACTCCACTACATGTGCTTTCAGTGAACCTATTGTCTTGGACCTCAACCTATTTTAATTTATTTATCAAACTCAGTTGACTTTAAATATTGTTTTTGATTTTGAATATTGTTAAAATTGGCTAAGTCTATGTTTCGATTGTTCTCCCACTGGCGGATTAGTGTGGGTACCACTCCCGACCATTTGGATCGTGATATTTAGGTCGCCAAAAGTGATAATGAAAGATTTATCATAATTTTTAATATAAAAACATGTACGAAATAATGATCAATGTCAACTAATATTAATGTAAAAGTATGTGAATTTATGGAAGTTGCTAGCCCACATTAAATATCCATTTTTTGGAATATATCTACTATCATTTCTGAAACATAACTAATACTGATATAAAATATCTTAGAAAATTATATTGTTGTGTTCTTAATATATATACAAAAATATTTGGTTACGAACTTATAAGCACATAATTTTACTTTCGATCTTTTTATTTCCTTATATTTGTTGCAGGCTTAGTCAATGTGATGTACGTGTTAATACTTTTCTCCATGTTTTTCTTTAAGGCCTTTTTAATAATAAATATTCAAAGATATATCACGTGTCTTCCTTGAGCTTAATGGTATAGAGTGAATACTTTAAAAATGATCATTAGGTCAAGGGTTCGAGACTCGTATCAATAATATCTCGTGATAAGGATTCAAGTTAAGGTATTCTAAAATATCTTTTTTAACTTTCATGCAATCCTTCACATCACTATGGTTTTTGAATTACTTTATCAAATAGTGTGTAGAATTTTTTCAACTATTGTCACGACCCAAAATCCCATTTGGCCATGAGGGCACCTACTACTCAATAGGTGAATCATGTTCCTCTATGACCAACCAAAAAATTATCTAATGCAGAAATAATATTAAATTAAGCAACTAACTTGTATAAGTGCAGAGTAATACTACTCAATGACCTAGTGACACCAGTACAAAAGCATTTACGAATACGAAACAAGTCTAAGAAATAAAATAATTATCTAGAAGGAAATTAGATAGAAAATAAAGGATTCTCTAGAATCCACTACTGCTGAAGAGGAAGCATCTCACCCTGAATAACAACAATCACCAATCTCAATCATAGCAACAAATCAGGTGCCACTAGTACCTGGCGCAAATCCTGTACGAAAAAAAGGGTGCAACAAGTATAGAGTGAGTACGGGAAATATGTGTGCTTAGAGAGTTTTGAGTACTAACCCTTCTTAGAAACGATAATAAGGTATGTTCTAAAAGTTTCATTTTCCAAAAGTGCAATAAAGTCATAAAATAAACCACCTCAACATAAAAATTAAAATATATATTTTTTCAAAACCAAACCGGTTTTACAATCATCTCAACAACTCAACACCAAATCAATATGAAATGTATAGTAGATGAAATTTAATGCACTAGCCAAAAACCAGTATACACCCGCTTCCTATGTTTGACAGTTAGGACCTAGGAGGATTCATGAGGTCCATATATCTACCCGAACCATTTGCCATCGGTATAATAACTGTCACGCCCCGAGCCTACACCTTGAAAGTGGTCGGTACTCGAGAACCATTGCTGGCCCTAAGCGAACCCTTGGCCTGACTCAACTCTCAGCGAAAGACTTACTCAACATAAGATAAACTTTACTAACCTGTATCAAAAGATAAACTTAGAATGCTTAGAAATAAACATTTAAATAGTCAAAGAGGCAACTCAAGTCTCAACATAAACAACTAAAAATGTAAAGACTCATGAACTATTGTCTATCTTTCTGTGAAGCCTCTAATACTATGAGGAATGTCGGGACAAGACCCTCGATCATCCTAACAAACTGAAACAGAAAATAAATGAGGGATCCTCCGAAAGCAAGGAGGCTCACCAAACAACTCTGTAACTCGACTGGATCAACGAAGCGTTGGTTGATGATCCTAGTTACATGTATCTGCATCATAAAAGATGCAGCCTTAATGGCGTCAGTACATAGAATGTACGAGCATGTAAGTGGAATACTGAAAACATAACCTACAAGCTTGAACTGATAAAAAGGAAGCTTGAACTGATAAAAAGGAAACATACTCACCTCGACTCTGCTCAACTCAAGAACTACTCATGGATACTCACCTCACTGCAATATTAAACGATGATTAAAGTGAAATTTATATAAAGCATGTAAATCAGCAATAGCAACTCAATGTATTTAAAAATACAATAATAACTCAATTTATATATAAAAATAAAAAATACTCTGTTTGGGGGATTTTCTAATCGATAACCATCACTATGAGTTATGTGATGATACAACGTCTAGCCCACACTGCCAGAACTGTCCTATACTTTGCCGGTGGTATAAAACTCATCAACTAAGTGGATCCACTAGTCTATGATTAAAAACAATAAGTAATCATCTAAAAAGTATGACCCTTTCTGCCTACGTTGACAACATGGTTTATGGGGGATGTGAGCTGTTAGAACTCTCCCCCATATCGATGCTCAGTACTACTCGCAAATTATAACTTAGCTCATTATGTTTTAAATAAACATTTCCTCTTCCTAAACTTTGAGATTATTACTCAAAAGGTTTCTCTAAAAAGAGATAGTACTTAAAACTACTCATGAACTCTTTTAGAAATCGATATTTCCTCTCATCTTAAATGTAAAAACATTTACTCTTGGGAATACTTAGTTCTCATATATCATTTTAAAGAAAATGAACTCAACTCTACTCTTCCCCAACTCAAATGTCAAGTCTTAAAACAAGTTTTAAAAGATAGGAAAAAAACTTCTCAAAATGACTCGAAAGAACTATAATTACTTAACTCTTAACTCTTAACTCTTAACTCTACCTTGAATTTGAATTATGAATTCAAGGTTATGATTTATGATATAAAGGATATTGTGATGATTAAATGAGTTTTAGATAGTTAATAATGAGAAACGGTCAAAAAATATTGTTTGAGGAGCAAGTTCGCGACGCGGAGATGGATTATAATATTAGGTCGCGAAATTATTTTGGAAATAGTGGAGTCCATGTTATCTCCGCGACGTAAAAAGAGAAATTTATCTCCGGGGGAGCAAGTCTGCGACGCGGATTTGAGTGCCATATTCTGCCCGATCTTTTCTTCCTCTCCAAAACTTGATTCAACTCATACCCACTGAAATTCTAAGGTAAAAGCTCTCGAATTCTTATAACCCAGAGCAATTTTAGCGAAACCCACCCAATAAATATCATTTTACTCAACCCCTTAACAACATCTGCGCCTCAAGAACTCAACCAAACATCAAAATTTAAGAACAAATAATAACACTTCAAGAACTTAATTTCTCAATCTTTACGGATACATTGAATAATGTAAAACATTATTTGCGTGTGGGTGAACGAACCCAACACTATGAAAACTTACATACCTCGACTCAGCGAAACAAATCCTCGATTCGCGAAAACCTTGTTCGTTCTTCCTTTTCTCATATTTTCCTCTTCATGAATTCTCCTCTAAAACTCTAAGCGTTGTTTAGGATTGTAAATCTGACCCAAATCAGATTTGACCCCAAAATATTTACTAAAAACATTTTAATCTGATTAGGTAAGGACCAAAATACCCCTCACATTTTGGGTAACTTTCCATTATTGAACTGTCTGACTTGAAACTAGCATATCTCCCTCATACGAGCTCAAATATTAGCAAACTCGGTGGCATTGGAAAGATGATTTCAAGACCCTTCATTTGATATTTATGGGCCGCCTAACTCATCTTGTACTAAAATTTATAGTCGTTTGAAGTTAACCCAAAACTCACAACTTAAGCAAAACTTGTAAAATTTTAGATTTGGCTCTTTCCAAATTAATTCTTTCTAATTGTAGCTCTTTCTAAGGCGGGATGTTACAAAATCTCCCCCTTGGGAACATTCATCCTCGAATGAGATCACTCTAAAGTAAAACTAAGGATGGAAGCATTTAACACCAAATTCAAACACTCTTCATGCAAATTAACACAACATTTCAACTTAAAAAGTACTAAGAAAAGAATTAGTACCTTAATTGGGAACTTCTCCTGGCACAAAGAGATGTAGGTATTTCTTCTTCATATCCTTCTTAGCCTCCCAAGTAGCTTCCTCAACAAACTGATTCCTCCATAAGACGTTGACTGATGCTACCTCCTTGGTTCTCAACTTGCGAACCAGACGATCCAGAATTTGAACGGGAATCTCCTCATAAGATAGGTTTTCCTTACTACCAACATTTTCAATAGGTATAATAAGTGAAGGATCTTCCATACACTTCTTCAGCATCGAAATGTGAAACACTTGATGGACTGCTGCAATTTCTTACGGTAGCTCCAACTCATAGGCTTTATTGCCAATCCTCTTGGATATTCTGTAAGAATAATTATACAGGGGACTAAGTTTCCCCTTCTTGCCAAACCTTATAACACCCTTCATGGGTGAAACATTCAAGTAAACCCAATCATCCATCTCAAACTCTAAGTCCTTGATGAACAAAGTATGGTCCTATCAACCCAGCCTCACCAACCTCAAACCATCCAATAGGAGATCTACATCTTCTCCCATAAAGAGCCTCATAGGGAGCCATTTGGATGCTAGAGTGGTAACTATTGTTGTAAGCAAACTCCATGAGAGGTACGTGATCATCCAAACTACACTTTGAATCGATCACAGACGCCCTCAACATATCCTCTAAAGTATAAATTGTACGCTCTGCTTGACCATCAGTCAGAGGATGAAAAGCAATACTCATATTTACCTTAGAACCAAAATCTTTCTGGAAAGTCTTCCAAAATTATGTGGTGAATTGCGCACCTCTATATGAAATAATGGACACCGAAACTTCATGAGGTCTCACTATCTATTGAATATATAACTTGGCATAATCCTATGTTGTAAATGTAGTCTTTACCGGTAAGAAATGGGCTGATTTAGTCATTCGATCTACAATCACCCAAATCGAATCATGCTGCCTGCGATATTGTGGTAAACTAGTAATAAAATCCATATTGATCATCTCCCACTTCCATTCCAGAAGATCTATATTCTGAGCCATACCACCGGGCCTCTAGTGCTCTACCTTGAATTATTGGCCATTCGAGCACGTAGCAACAAACTCTGCAATACTATTCTTCATACTTTTCCGCCAATAGACTTCTCTCATGTCATGATACATCTTATTGGAACCAGGATGGATAGAATATCTGGAGTTATGAGCTTCCTCCATGATTCTCTCTTGGAGGTCATCCACCTTTGGTACACACATCCTACCTTGATACCTCAAAACTCCATATCCCCCTTGTTCAAAAGCCATCACTTTTTATTTATGAACATTTACCTTCAATTCAAGCTAAATAGGATCTTAGTCTTATTTCTTTCACTCCGGACACTAGTGATGATTTACTTTATTGGAATCCATTTACCGAACTCCCAATCATGCAAGTTTGTGCACATCTTTGGTTAATTCTTTCTTTCCTTTCTCAACATAGGAAATACTACCCATAGATAACATGCTTGAAGCATCAGCAACAACATTAGCTTTACCTGGGTGATAGATAATACTCATATGATAACCCTTGAGTAAATCCAACCACCTCCTCTGTCTGAGATTAAGCTCTTTCTGACTGAATACATACTGAAGACTTGTGATCGGTTAACACATCTACATGAACACCATAAAGATAGTGACGCCATATTTTCAAAGCAAACACTACATCAGCCAACTCTAAATCATAGGTTGGGTAATTGCTCTCGTGAACCTTAAGTTGTCTGGAGGAATAAGCTATAATTTTGCCATTCAACATTAATACACAACCCAGTCCAACTTTGGATGCATCACAGTACACCACAAAACTAGTGCACCTTCTGGTAAGGTCAACACGTGGCAGCAGTCAACCTAGTTTTCAATTCATGAAAGTTTTTCTCACAAGTTTTGGACCATTGAAACTTACCTGTTTTCTTAGTCAACTTAGTGAACGGGGATGAAATAGATGAAAACCCCTCGACAAACCTCCTATGAAGAGAAACAAGTGGCACCCTGAAGTTGATCGAAAAGATCATCAATCCTAGGAAGAGGATGTTTTTTCTTGATAGTAACCTTATTTAACTGACGGTAATCTATACACATTCTAAGAGAACCATATTTCTTTCTCACAAATAAGACCGAAGCACCCCAAAGTGAGACACTTGGTCGAATGAAACCATTCTCAAGAAGGTCTTTCAATTGCTCATTTAGATCTTTCAACTTAGCGGGATCCATTTTATACGGTGGAATAGAGATATGACGAGTATCAGGAAAAATATCTAACCAAAGTCTATTTCTCTCTCAGGAGGGACTCCGAGAAGTCATACAGAAAGACCTCTGGAAACTCAGTCACTACTAGAACTGATTGAATAGGTGGTGTCTCAACACTAGAGTCATTAACTCAGACTAAGTGATAGATTCACCCATTGGAAACTAACTTTCTAGCCTTAAGGTACGAAATAAAACAACCCCTAGGCACTACTGAACTACTCCTCCACTCTAAAACTGGCTTGTTAGGAAACTGAAACTTAACTACCCGAGTTCTACAATACACTGAGGCATAACAGGCATGAAGCCAGACTTTACCTAGAATAACATAAAAATTTACCATGTCCAACTCGACTAAGTCAGCAGAAGTGTCCTTGTGATTGACATAAATAGTACAATCGCGATAAACTCTCTCAGTTAGAACAGACTCACCAACATGTGTAGAAATACTTAAGGGCACAAGAAGTTGCTCAGGAATAATATCAAGCCTCATAGATATATATGGAGTCACAAGAGATAGACTCGCACCTGGGTCTAGTAAAATATATACATCAAAAGAAAAAACTTTGATCATACCAGTGACAACATCTTGCAAATTTTCTTGCTCTTGGCGAATAGTAATAGCATACAACATCAACATATATTCTTCTTGATACTCGTCCTATATTTATTCCGCCATATAGAACGGCTCCATCTGACCTGAAAGAGTTAAAAGAGCAGTTGAAGAACCTTCTTGAGAAAGGCTTCATTTGACCAAGTGTCTCACCTTAGGGCGCTCTAGTCTTATTTGTGAGGAATAAATATGTTTCTCTTAGAATGTGTATAGATTATCGTCAGTTGAACAAGGTTACTATAGAGAATAAGTATCCTCTTTCGAGAATTGATGATATTTTAGATCAACTTCAAGGTGCCACTTGTTATTCTAAGATAGACCTCAGATTAGGCTATCATCAATTGAGAGTAAGAAAAAGTGACATCCCTAAGACAACTTTTCGGACCCTCTTTTTGGTTATGCCTTTTGGCCTAACTAATGCCCATGCGGTGTTCATGGATCTTATAAACAGAGTGTTTAAGACATATCTAGATATGTTTGTTCTCGTGTTTATTGATGACATTCTAATTTATTCGAGGAATGATGAGGATCATGCTAGTCATCTCAGAGTATTTCTTCAAACTCGTAAGGATAGAGAGTTGTATGCTATATATTCTAAGTGGGAATTTGGCTTGAGTCTGTGGCGTTATTAGGCCACATTGTTTCTGATGATGGGATTCGAGTTGACACTCAAAAGATTGAGGTAGTACAGAACTGGACTAGACCCACATCTCTAACAGATATTAGGAGTTTCTTTGGATTGGTTGGTTATTATAGGAGGTTTGTCGAGGGGTTCTCATCTATTTCCTCCTGTTTGACTAAGTTGACTCCGAAAACACTTAAGTTTCAATGGTCTGAAGCTTGTGAGAAAATATTTCAGAAATTGAATAAGAGGTTGACTACTGCCCAATGTTGACCTTACTAGAAGGTACGCAAGATTTTTTTGTGTATTTTGATGCGTCTAGAGTAGGACTAGTTGTGTATTAATGCAAAATGGAAAGTTTATAGCTTATGCCTCAAGCCAGCTTAAGATTCACAAGAGAAACTACCCAACCTATGATCTAGAGTTGGATGTTGTAGTGTTTGCTTTGAAAATATGGCATCACTATATTTATGGTGTTCCTGTAGATGTGTTCATCGATCACAAGAGTCTTCAGTATGTGTTCAGTCAGAAAAAGCTTAATCTCAGACAGAGGAGGTGGTAAGAGTTACTCAAAGATTATGATATGAGTATTCTATATCACCCAAGTAAGGCAAATATTGTTAATGATGCTTTGAGTAGGTTATCTATGGGTACTACTTCCCATGTTGAGGAAGACAAGAAAGAGTTAGCCAAAGATATGCACAGACTTGCACGATTGGGAGTTCGGTTATTGGATTCCAATGAAGGAGGAGTGGTAGTGATGAATGGGGCTGAATCATCACTAGTGTCTGAAGTAAAAGAGAAACAAGATCAAGACCCTATTTTGCTTTAATTAAAGAAAATGTTCATAAGCAGAAAGTGATTACTTTTGAACAAGGGGGAGATGGTGTATTGAGGTAATAAGGTAGATTGTATGTACCAAATGTGGATGAAATCCAAGAGAGGATCGTGGAGGAAGCTCATAGCTCCAGATATTCTATCCATCCAGGTTCCACAATGATGTATCGCGACTTAAGAAAAGTCTATTGGCGGAGTAGTATGAAGAGGGGTATTGCAGAATTCATTGTTAAGTGCCCGAATTTCCAACAAGTCAAGGTAGAGCACTAGAGGCCCGACGGTATGTCCCAAAATATAGATCTTCTGGAATGGAAGTGGGAGATGATTAATATGGATTTTATTATTGGTTTACTGCGGTCTCGCAAGTAGCATAATTCTATTTGGGTGATTGTAGATCAAATGACTAAATCAGCCCATTTCTTACCGTAAAGACTACTTTTTTAGCAGAGGACTATGCTAAGTTATATATTCAAGAGATAGCCAAACTTCATGGAATTCTAATGTCCATTGTTTTAGACATAGGTGCGCAATTCACCGCAACATTTTTGGAAGTGTTTCTAGAAGGGTTTGGGTTCCAAGGTGAACCTTAGTACAACTTCTCATCCTCAGACTGATGGTCAAGAGGAGCGTACAATTCAGACTTTAGAGGATATGTTGAGGGCGTGTCTGATCGATTTCAAGGGAAATTAGGATGATCACTTACCTCTCATTGAGTTTTCTTACAACAACAGTTATCACTCTAGCATCCAAATGGCTCCCTATTAGGCTCTTTATGGGAGAAGATGTAGATCTCCTATTGAATGGTTTGAGGTTGGTGAAGCTGGGTTGATAGGACCAGACTTGGTTTATCAAGCTATAGAGAAAGTGAAAACTATTTAAGAGAGGCTGAAAACAACGCAGAGTCGTCAGAAATCCTAAACAGATGTTAGGAGAAGAGACTTAGAGTTTGAGGTGGATGATTGGGTTTATTTGAAGGTGTCACCCATGAAGGGTGTTATGAGATTTGGTAAGAAGGGAAGCTCAATCCCCGGTATATTGGTGTGGATATCCAAGAGGATTGGCAATGTAGCCTATGAGTTGAGCTACCGTCAGAGTTAGCAGCAGTCCATCCAGTGTTTCACATTTTAATGTTGAAGAAGTGTATAAACGATCCTTCACTTATTATACTGACTGAAGACACTAGTATTGAGGACAGACTATCTTATGAGGAGATTCCGGTTGAGATACTTGATCATCAAGTTCGCAAGTTGAGAACCAAGGAGGTTGCATCAATCAAGGTCCTATGGAGGAATCAGTTTATTGAGAAAGCTACTTGTGAGGTGGAGGAGGATATGAAGAAGATATACCCACATCTCTTTGAGTCCGAAGAAATTCCAAATCAAGTTACTAATCCTTTTCAGTATTTTCTTTTAGTGAAATGTTGTGTTACTTTGCATATCGAGTGTTTGAGCTGGGTGTTAGATGTTACCACCCTTAGTCACTTAGAGTAATCTCATTCGAGGACAAATGTTCCCAAGGGGGTGATATTGTAACACCTCGATATTTGAAAGAGCTAAAATTAGAAAGAACTAAATTGGGAATAGCAAAATCTGAAATTTTGCAAGTTATGCATGAGTTATGAGTTTTGGCTCAACTTCAAACAACCATAACTTTTACTACGGGATGTGTTAGGTGGCGCATAAAATATCAAATGAAAGGTCTTGGAATCCTCTTTCCAACTCCACCGATTTTGCTAATTTTCAAGCTCGTATGAGGGAGATTTTCCTATTTAAAGTTAGGTTGTCCAATTAAAAAAAGTTACCCAAAAATATGAGGGGTATTTTGGTCTTTTCCTTACCCCATAAGTTTAAAACAAATTTTGGTAATATTTAGGGGTCTAAACTTATTTAGTTCAGTTTTCACAATCCTAATTACGCTTAGGGTTTTAAAAGAGAGTTCAAGAAGAGAAAAGAAGAGAAAGAAGGGAATATACAAGGCGTTCATCAAGTTTTCTTGAGAATCGAGGATTGTTTTGCCAAGGGTTTTATCCCTAAGAGGTATGTGAGTTCTCATAGTGTTGGGTTCGTTCACCCACACGCCAATCATGTTATTTTAATGTAATTTTCATTCTCAAAGTGGAAGGATTTGAGTTCTAGATGAGTTTTCTTGAAATTCCATTCGTAATCTTGATTGTTGGGATTTTGATGAGTCCTTGAGATAAAAGTTCATGATTTGAGGGTATTTTTTGTAGATTATCGTGTGCTTATGTTGGGTATTCGAATCTAAGTGATTGGGGAAGAAACTATTTGATTCTAGGAGAATAAGAGTGAGAAAATGAGAAAGAAAATTCATCGAGGATTTCTGGGAATTGGCTGGCATGCCGCCGTACTCAGTGCACCAGAACACTAGTTCTGTAGGTCAGGGGTTGGCACTTTGTGCCACTCAGTGCGCTAGGGTTGCCTGCCCCCACCCGTTCTCTGTTGTTTAGCCCGTCTGAGTTCTTTAGAAGGATACCTTTACTCCCCTTTGATTCTAACTACTCTAAACTACTTCTAAACATCTAGAAATCATTCATAACATGAATCATAACGTTGAATTCATAATTCAAATTCAAGGTAGAGTTAAGAGTCAAGTCTTGAGAGTTCTTTCGAGTCTTTTGAGAAGTATTTTGCAAACATTTTTAAAACTTGTTTAAGACTTGAGAATTTGAGTTAAGGAAGAGTAGAGTTGAGTTCATTTTGTTTAAAATGATATATGGACACTAAGTATTCCCCAGAGCAAATGTTTTTACATTTATGATGAGAGGAAACATCGATTTTCGAAAGAGTTCATGAGTAGGTTTGAGTATTATCTCTTTTTAAAAAAACCTTTTGAGTAATAATCTCAAAGTTGAGGATGAGGAAATGTTTTATTCAAAACATATGAACTAACTAATATTTTGGGAGTAGTATTGAGCACCAATATGGGGGAGAGTTCTAACAACTCATAGCCCCCAAAAACCATGTAGCCAACGTGGGTAGAAAGGGTCATACTTTTTATATGATTCCTTATTTCTTTTTAGCATAGACTAGTGGATCCACTTAGTTGAGGAGTTCTATACCCCGACAAGATATAAGACAGTTCTGGCAGCATGGGCGAGACAATGTATCATCACATAGCTCACAGTGATGGTTGTCGGTTAGAGAATCTCCCAAATAGAATTTATTTTGTATTTTTTCCTACAGACTGAGTTATATTGTACTTTCAATACATTGAGTTGTTATCTACTATTTTAAAAGTTTTCCGTTATATTGCATTATTGTTATTGCTTTTTATTGAATTGAGTTAAGGTTGAGTTGAGTTGAGACGAGGTAAGTTTTTTCCATTCCGGTTCAAGCTTATGTCATGATTTAGATTTTCCCTCGCATGCTCATACATTCAATGTACAAACATCATTTGGCATGCATCATTTTATGATGCAGATACAGGTAACCAGGATCAACAACCAACACTTCATTGATCTAGTTGAGTTCTAGAGTTGTTTAGTGAGCCTCCTTGCTTCTGGAGGATACCTAATTTACCTTCCGTTATTTCAGTTTGTTAGGATGATCGGGGGCCTTGTCCCAACATCCCTCATAGTATTAAAGGAGTCATATATAGATAGATAGACAGTAGTTCGCGAGTCTTTTCCATTTTCAGTTTTAAATGTTTAAAGACTTGATTTGCCTCTTTGGCCAGTTGAATGTTCCTTTAAAACATTATGAGTTTATTACATGAGTTTATATTTTGAGATTATTCTAAGTTAAGTATTCTACTAAGAGTTGAGTCAGGCCAAGGGTTCGCTTGGGGTCAATAATAGTTCTCGTGAGCCGAACACGTCCAGGGTATAGGCTCGGAGCGTGACAACTAGGCAGAGGGAGATTTGTATTTGTATAATTGTAAGTGTATAGGACGAAGAGCTATGTATTTTTATTTGTATATACAGTTTTCTCTTGCTTTATACAAACACAAACACAAGTTATACTTTTGTGTTTGTATAAAGTGAGAGGGTGATGAGTCCACAAATTAGATTCATTTAGGGCTTTATTTTTATATAAATGGTGTCCTCAAATGCTTATATTATCTCAATATCTGATGAAAACCTTTAAGTTTCAGATATTTGATGAAGGAATACATGGACACTACTTCGCAAAAAGGAGCGAAAGGGGTGAAAAGAACAAGAAAATAAAGTCCTGAGGATCGCCGAGTTCACTTGGTAAATTGTCGAAGGTGTCTCACTTCGCCTTTTGTTCCAGTGTTCTGAGCCTTAAAGGAAAGGATCAAGTTGGCGAAAAAAGGAAGCAATCAACGGATCACCAAAAAGGTCCGTGAAGTAGTACTATGTCACCCAATGACCTAGAGCACGATGATACCGAAGGATAGTACAAGACAGCGATGAACTACACCAAAGGGTGAATCACCGAATTGATCGGCGATTCAGACTAATGTCACCGAGTGATTCGCCGCAGCACAGATTTTTGAAAACTATAAATACTCGTAGAGAATTATAGCTTAGTATCATTTTTTATCAGATTTTTAGTGTGAAACAATTAATATAATTTTAGTACTATTATTATTTTACTCTTAAGTTTGTAAGGGTTTTGAAAACTTGAAGAAGAAGAGGGTTTCATCTCTTCCAATTTTGAAGTGGGTCTCTTGGATTCTTCGTTCTTTGCTTAAATCAAGACTTATTTCTCTATACCCATTTGATTTCAACATCATTGAAGGTATAAATCTCTATCTATTAATGTGTGGCTTAAAACCCCATTTTTGGGGTGTGATTTAGCAAATATGTGTTGCTATTATTGTTGGGTCTTGCTTGTTGATAGGTTCGATATATTTTAATGGTGATTTCACCTAGTGGTTGTGGTTTAATTTAATGGGTTTGTAGTTGAAAATACAAAGCCACCCATGTGTTTTTGCCTTGCCCGAGAGGGAGGTCGCAAAACCAAGACCACTAGTCTGATGGCCTAAGGAGTGGGTCGACATGAGGTTCAGCCCGAGAGGGTGAGCCCTAGTCCCGTATCCTAACACTCATCTCGAGAGAGTGAGTGGGGTAAGGCGTAGGCTGGTCTTCATGCGGCAAGTGGGTGTCCGAGAGGAACGCATTTGACACGGGATAAGTTGCCCAAGAGGGAACTTATTTCCACCTAAAGCTTAGCCTAGTCACTATTATCTTGCAAATTTCCTATCGAAAACACGTACCCAACTATTTATCTCAACTTGTGTTGCGGTCACACCCCAAGAACTCTTCCCCGTACTTGATTTCTTTGTTATTTTTGTTGTTTTTGCTATACTTGTGAAAAAAAACCCAAATCGATATTTGACACTTTAGTGT